>JAXCMG010000070.1:2883449-2899906 GCA_034642415.1 Podarcis siculus | reverse complement strand
AGACACCCCAACTTTTACACGGGAAGACACCCGAGGACACCAAAACCAATATATATATATATATATATATATAAAATATCGACCTATAACTCCCAGCTATGTATAATTGAGCATAGTATAACTGAGGGTAGGTAATAAATCTAAACAAGAAGAGCAATAATAATGGTGCTGGGAGTTGTAGCTTTGTGAGGGGTAAATTACAGTTCCTGGGATTCTCAAGGAAAACCATGTTTGTTAAATGTGCTTTAAATATATGGTGTGGATGTGACCCTATTTCAGCACTGGTAATGGGACAGCATCCTTCACTGCACCTGACTGCAGACTGTTAATAATAATAATAATAATAATAATAATAATAATAATAATAATAATATATTTATACCCCACCCATCTGGCTGGGTTTCCCCTGCCACTCTAGGTGTCTTACAGCACATAAAAAATGGTAAAACATTAGACATCCAAAAATTTCCTAATACAGAGTTGCCTTCAGATGTCTTCTAAAAGTCAGATAGTTGTTTATTTCCTTGACATCTGATGGGAGGGCGCCACTACCAGGAAGGCCCTCTGCCTGGTTCCCTGTAACCTCACCTCCCGCAGTGAGGGAACTGCCAGAAGGCTCTCGGTGCTGGACCTCAGTGTCTGGGCTGAACGATGGGGGTGGAGATGCTCCTTCAGGACTGTAGGGTCGAGGCCATTTAGGGCTTTCAAGGTCAGCACCAACACTTTGAATTGCGCCTGGAAACGTACTGGGAGACAATGTAGGTCTTTCAGGACTGGTGTTATGTGGTCTCCAGTCACTAGTCTAGCTGCCGCATTCTAGATTAGTTGTAGTTTCTGAGTCACCTCTCTTAGGTAGCCCCATGTAGAGTAGTCCAGAGGTACAGGGCAGGCCACATGGTGCATACAACTCTTGTGCTCTCCAACTGCCTGTTGTCACTGCCCCGCCTCCAGCTGCCTCATTCTGCTAAGTGGTAGGGCTGGCCCTAGGCATCCACTATAGCTCAGACGCTGCATGCAGAAAGTACAACCGCTTAGAGAAAATCTCCCTCTCGAGAAGCAGTGTTGTGGCAATATTCCTCAGCAGAAGAGCAAACAAACAGTAAGAAAAAAAGAAAATTAATAACCGTGATGGCTAGAAATGGTTGTTTGTGTAGGAGTTCACAGAGCTAAAGATAACAGCTGCAACCCAACACAGAGCCAAGCAAGCTTAAGCCCCATGATAACAAGTACATTTAACTGAAGTCAACTCTGGGTTGGAATTTTGTGAAGGATTAGATTGCTTTACCCATGACCCACAATGGAACAGAGCAATCTAGACATGCACATGTACCTGGGTGGAACTGTAAATAGTACTGGGTTAGGCAGAGCTTTCATTTCACCCAGATCTGCCAGCTAAGCTGGTGGGCAGCCGCTGCCAGTGGAAGGCTCCAAGCTGGTCTCGCTGTGCTCTTGTGTGATGCAGTGATGGCTCATAGTTTGGATTAAACTAAGTTGTTTAAACATACACATACACAGCTGAGAGAACCAGGAGGGAACCCCTGCAGGCTCCAGTGCTACCATTTTCAATTTCCTGAAGATGTGCTGAAAAAGGAATACAGTGGTACCTCGGGTTAAGAACTTAAATCGTTCCGGAGGTTTGCTCTTAACCTGAAACTGTTCTTAACCTGAAGCTAATGGGGCCTCCCACTGCCGCCGCGCTGCTGCTGCACAATTTCTGTTCTCATCCTGAAGCAAAGTTCTTAACCTGAGGTACTATTTCTGTGTTAGCGGAGTCTGGAACCTGAAGTGTCTGGAACCTGAAGCGTCTGTAACCCGAGGTACCACTGTAGTCCGTAGCTATCACCTAACAGCTTCACAGAAAACTCGGCCCATCTCAGGTTTATACTGCTGCTTTCTATTTGTCTGGATGAGTCCCCAGCCGCAATCCTTTCTTTCATTGTTCTTGAAGGAAATAGTTTGATGCAGCCGGGGGAGCAGTACAGCACTCCCATAATAAGGTCTTTCTCTGAGAGAGCAGATGAAAGAAAAGAGATAATCAGGGCTTCAAACCTCCCACTGTGCACCTGTCAATCAGTGTCAAAAGGCAGCAGAGAGATGGCTCTGGGCTGTGCCGTAATCATCCTGATCAGAGGGGGAGAGAGGGCTTGATTAAATTTGCCAGAAGCAGTTCTGCATCTATCGCTTACATTGCTGCAGGTACGTTTACAGGTGCTGCAAGATTAGATTCTTTAAATTATTATTTCGTTACAATGATTTCTTGTTTTTGTCTGCATCCCTCAATGGTAAAAGACCCCTGGACGGTTAAGTCCAGTCAAAAGCAACTATGGGGTTGCGGTGCTCACCTTGCTTTCAGGCTGAGAGATTTGTCCACAGACAGCTTTCCAGGTCATGTGGCCAGCATGACTAAACTGCTTCTGGCGCATCAGGACACTGTGACAGAAACCAGAGTGCATGGAAATGCCATTTACTTCCTGCCACAGTGGTACCTATTTATCTACTTACACTGGTGTGCTTTCGAACTGCTAGGTTGGCAGGAGCTGGGGCAGAGCAACGGGAGCTCACCCCATCATGGGGATTCAAACTGCTGACCTTCTGATCGGCAAGCCCAAGAGGCTCAGTGGTTTAGACCACAGCTCCACCCATGTCCCAATGACTTGGGGCCAAACTAGACATGATATTATTCCATAGTATGGTGTTGCATAGCTGGTTCCATCCCTCATTTCGTTAATAACTAATAATAACATTAGAATTGGGTTCCCCATGCTTGCTATTCACAATGGGAGGGGAAATGCTTCCATCAGAGCCTATGGGAGCTTTCTTCTCATTGCTCACATGGGGTGGGGATTTTTGATTGACATCATGGCCAGGGTAAATGGTTAAAGCTCCCCACCCCCTATGCCTTAGTCCTGATCCAACTAGCTCCACTTCCTGTGTCGGCTAACTTTAAAAGAAACTACAGCAACAACTGCGTAGCATCTAACTATGTCATACTTTGGCTCTTAGATGACCAAACATGGTGAGAAACTGGGGGAATGTTAAGTGAAAATCATGGGGATGGACAAGCTTTGGAAAAGGTCATTCCAGAATGTTCTTTTTGGTTATTCCACACACCCCTAAGGTTCATTGGGAAGAGCCAAGTATCTTTTTGAATTCTTCGAGTCTTCCCTGATAGAGTAGAATCGACCACATGATGTGCAGGAAGTGTTGCTCTCATGTTAAATGGACAGGATTTGCCCTTAGAGCAGCATGGAGCTAAATCTGATTGGCTATGTAGTGTTTTGATACCCTGACATCGAATGCATCTGGTACTCAAGGAGAACTGAAACCAAAAAAATGCTGCCAAAAGAACAGCCAAGCTGGAAAACAGAAGGGCATCAAAGGCAGCTTCAAAAAATGTTCGGCTAAGGTATTTTTTCTGGGCAGGTTTGTACCTCCTAAAATTACTGTTTTTGAGACAATAATTGAACCTGGAAAACCTTTTGGCTCAGCATTATAGAGAATACATCCTGTCGTGGCAGAACTCTCACTAAGTCTGTCGAGGCCTACTAAAATTATGGACTAGATCAACAGTAATGTAAATGATTAGAGAGAAAATATAAATACATTTCTATTAGAGAAGTTAGTTTAAAATACAGAATCATAAAACTGGAAGGGCTACACTGTGAGCCAGTGTGGTGTAGTGGTTAGAGTGTCGGACTAGGACATGAAGAGTGCAGGGTTGAAATTCTGAATCAGCTATGAAATTGTGATTATTCCAATTGAACTAAACTGGCTGGTAAAGTGCAGACAATTAGGAAAACACTTTGTTTTGCCTTTCCTGTTAGCTTTGTGTCACATAAGACTCTTTTTGCCGAAGAAGCTGTGACTTTGCATGACGTTATCCTCCCTGCCACCCTGCCCTCTCCCTCCCAGTAAACAACAGTGACCCTATGGTCAGGGGGAAAGCCTTAGCAACTCCTCTATATCCAACAAGATGCTTCTGCTTCCATGCAATTTCCATTTGTCCAGTGCTTTTCTTTGGGGGAGGGGAGAAAGGTGCCAGTACTGGTGCCCTTGAGTGCCCCCAGGAAAAAAAGCACTACATTTCTCACTGATATACCACCATAAAGGTAAAAGGTAAAGGGACGCCTGACCATTAGGTCCAGTCATGACCGACTCTGGGGTTGTGGCACTCTGGGGTTCCGGGTCATGTGGCCAGCATGACTAAGCCGCTTCTGGCGAACCAGAGCAGCACACGGAAATGCCGTTTACCTTCCCGCCAGAGTGGTACCTATTTATCTACTTGCACTTTGACATGCTTTCGAACTGCTAGGTTGGCAGAAGCAGGACCTAGCAACAGGAGATCACCCCGTCGTGGGGATTCAAACTGCTGACCTTCTGATCAGCAAGTCCTAGGCTCTGTGGTTTAACTCACAGCGCCACCCGCGTCCCATCAAAATACCACCATACACAATGAGTAAACGTCTAACTTACAGAAGCAATATGGGATGTTCCCTTTCTCTCTGTTGAGTTTACTGGCTTTTCAAGCAAGACATAAACCTGCGCCCTTCTGTAGCAGAATTACTGTATTTTCTGGTGTATAAGACTACTTTTTAACCCAGGAAAATCTTCTCAAAAGTCGGGGGTTTTATACGCCGGCTACAGCAGCAGCTCCCGCAGCAACCCTCCACCAGAGGACAAAACGACAGCAAATTAAATCAGAGGACACCAAGCTCTCTAGATGAAGCAGAAATATGCTTGAAAATTGGCCCCAGAAGCCCCCCCCCTAATCACCAGCAACAGACTGACCCTAACCACTCCCGGTAGTAGACCATGTGGTCCAAAATGGCGGCCTCACGTTGCCCCAGCAACCAGACACATGGCCGCTGCTTCAGCCCAAGCAGCCCCCACAGTAAAAGAAAAGGAAAGGATCACAACAAAGGCAGGGAACCATCAACCCCCGGCCACTGGGAAGTGGAGCGGATTTCCGAGCCGGACTGGAGACTTTTTTTTTTTAATTATTTGGTGTGCGTTGGAAGAGGGGTAGTCTTATATGGCGAGTATGTCCCAAACTCTAGAATTTAACTGGAAAAGTTGGGGGTCGTCTTATAAGCCCAGTCGTCTTATACGCCGGAAAATACGATAATTGCTGGAGTGTTTGCTGGGAGCACTCTTTTTTAAGAGGCAGGGTGCCACACTAAGCATAGAGAAGCTCTGGGGCTTTTCTGAGTGGGGGAGAAAACACCAAAACCCAAATACCCCAGCATATTGCAGCTGAATCAAACCACCTGATAAGTTGCAGACGAGGAGGAAAACACTTTGTTCCTGCTTTTCCTATTAGCCTTGTGTCACATATCACTCTTCTTGTCTAAGAGGCTGTATTTCTCAGGGCAGTCAATACATCAGTCAAAAGAACAAGGAAATAGCTTTGACTTTTCGACTCCTTTGTTCCAAATGGTAGCATCTGACATCTCCAGTTTACCATGGATAGAAAGTGAAGCAATTCACTTTTGGGCAATTCATTAACATGGGCTTTAGTAACAATATTCCCAGCTTGTAAAACAGCAAATGAAAACCGGCACCTGAGAAATCAAATCAAAACCAAATGTTTTTTTTTTAAAAAGCACACAAGTGCCTTAATATCTACTTTTCAATACTTCTCTGTTTTGTCCAGGGGTATCAAATGCATTTCTGCGTCTGAAGCCCCCGAAATTGGCTGTTCAGGAAATTACATTTGCGCTCCATCAGAAAACTGGCTTGGTGCTGGCATGTTTCATAACCATTCCTCTAAATGCCCTATCAGGAGAGCAAGCTCTGACTCAATTGCAAGGTTGGAGCGAGGCTTTTCTGATCAGAGATTGTCAAATGCAGACAATTATATAATATTGTTTATGATTCAAGGACACCCAATATATTTCTGCAAAGGAAATAGATTATATCTCAGCCAAGAAAGTGAAAAATGAAAATGGGAAAATTTTATCTCTCTAATCTCAGGCTTACATTTGCTCCCTAGATTTAATCTTATTGTTAGTTTAGCGGCACAGTCCTGACTATGTCTATGCAGAAGCAAGTCCCACCAAAATTGATGGGACAGACTCCCAGGTAAGTATGAATAAGATTGCAGCTTAGGTACATCTTAGGGCAAATGACTTGTCTCAGTACATCTGAATATGCATTTACAGAAAGTGTGTGCTAGAACATAGCTTTTGATGGTGAGAACAAGGTCTATAAAGCTGATATAATTATTGAGAAAAGGGGCAACTTGACATCCCAGGTAGTTTGGGGGCGGGGAGAGGGATGGTAGGGATCACAATGCACTCCTACACAGCACATGATGCATGAACTCATTTTGCTCACTATTTTAAAAATAGGTGGTATTAACTGAGCCAAAGTGACTCGCTGGCTTTGATGAACATCTTCAGAAGGGTTGAACAACAACTTCTTTTGATGATTTTTCTGCACCACTTATGACAATGTGCACCTGTCCATTTACATTGCTTTCATATATTTCTCTCTCTCTCTCTGTCTCTCTCTCTCTGCCTTCCCAAAATTTCGACCTATAGCAAAACAGTTTTTCATATTTTCTGACGCATTGTCATGCAATGTCAGCACCATTCAGCTAGTATTCCGGAATAATGTGCAGTGGTACCTTGGTTCTCAAACTTAACCCATTCCGGAAGTCTGTTCGAAAACCAAAGCATTCCAAAACCAAGGCGCGCTTTCCCATAGAAAGTAATGCAAAACGGATTAATCCATTTCAGACTTGTATAGAAGTGAATAAGAATCTGTAAGAGAAGATTTATATTAAGAAAACCGCAACTGGGAAGGAAGGAAGTCTGGGCATGATTATACGCAGTGTAAATAAGATGTCACCAAATGATGACTGTAAAAGATTGTTTTATTTTCTTTGTGAAAAAATTCAATAAAAAGCATTAAAAAAAGAAGAAGAAGCACTATCGGGGGCGGGGGGAGAGAGAGAGAGAGAGACAGGACAGAATGTAAATAAATAGATCTTGGAGAATATCCACAAGTGGGTTGTTGTTTTTGCAGGGGGTGGTATTTCTGTCCTCCAGAAATCACTATTTTGGGGCCAAAATTTGAGAATATATATAGTCTTCCATATAGTACAGGCAGAGCTGCAGCTGGCGAGGAGAGCTTGCTGTCAAAACCTCTCTAGCTCCTCCAGAGCACCTCCTCCCATTCCTTATCTTTCTATATAGTTGCCAGGATTCGGTGGGTTGCGTAAGTGCTTACTGTTTAAAGAGTTTGCTTCTCAGCTGCCGGGTGCTGGGAGCATCTGCTTAGAGAAGACATGCACTGTGAAAACGCAGAGTATTTGCCTCTTTGTGGCTGACAGCCTGGCAATGTGGTCTGCTAGAGAACTGCCACGGAAAGTGAGATGTTGCAATTAGTAGTTCGGGGTCCCTTAATACCTCTCCCCTGCAGAGTCTGCCAACAATTGACTGAAAGATTTAATTAAATTGAAACAGGGAATTAAACATTCAGCTGCTGATACTAGTAGCCTTGCAAGATGTTTCGAAATGGCAAACTAAGTAAAACAAAAAACAACCCAGTTGTGTGCACATTTACCAGTATTAGGGTACTTTCAGATCAGGCCTGCACTCTCAACAGCCCCACTTTTTATGGGGTATCCACATGATGCAAGGGAGCAGGTGGCACTGTGGTCTAAACCCCTGAGCCTCTTTTTTTTTTTTTTTAATAAAAATTTTTATTGGTTTTACAACATTTTTTAGGAAACAATACAAAGAAACAAACAAACAAAATGAAAAAATAAAAAAACGAAACATACATAAACACGAATAATTCCATATCCTTTTTTCCCTAGACCTAACTTCTCCGACTCCCCCAGACCTCCCCTTTCTACATCCTAATTTTCAAATTTGTTCCAGCAAATCCTCACTTTAATTTTAATTAGTTTCTCCCTTCTTACTCTTTAACTTAATCTTATGTCACTGTAATCTCCTTTTCTTACTTGAACCTCAACATTTTAACATTCATCAATTTTGTAATATTTCTTTAAATAAACTTTAAATTTCTTCCAATCTTCTTCCGCCGTCTCTTTCCCCTGTTCACGGATTCTGTCGGTCATTTCTGCCAGCGTCATATAGTCCATCACCTTCATCTGCCATTCTTCCAGCGTGGGTAAATCTTGGGTCTTCCAATATTTTGCAATAAGTACTCTTGCTGCTGTAGTAGCATACATAAAAAAGTTCCTGTCCTTTTTCGACACCAATTGGCCGACAATGCCCAAGAGGAAGGCCTCCGGTTTCTTAGAGAAGGTACATTTAAGTACCTTTTTTATTTCGTTATATATTATTTCCCAGAACGCCTTAATCTTCGGGCATGTCCACCAAAGGTGGTAAAAGGTACCTTCAGTTTCTTTACACTTCCAACACTTATTATCTGGCAAGTGGTATATTTTTGCTAGCTTGACTGGGGTCATGTACCACCTATATATCATTTTCATAATATTCTCCTTTAGTGCATTACATGCCGTAAATTTTATACCGGTGGTCCACAACCGTTCCCAGTCAGCAAACATGATATTGTGGCCGATATCCTGTGCCCACTTAATCATAGCTGATTTAACCAATTCATCTTGTGTATTCCATTTCAGCAACAAGTTATACATTCTCGACAAGTTCTTAACATTAGAATCCAACAATTCTATTTCTAGTTTAGATTTTTCCACCTGGAAGCCGTTTTTCTTATCTTGCTTATACGTCTCCATTATTTGGTAATAATGGAGCCAGTCTCGTACCTTTGATTTTAATTTTTCAAAACTCTGTAATTTCAGTTGGTCCCCCTCCTGCTCCAAAATTTCCCAATATTTTGGCCATCTGGCCTCCATATTAAGTTTTTTCACTGCTTTAGCTTCCAAAGGTGACAACCACCTTGGGAAAACCCCTGAGCCTCTTGTGCTTGCTGAGGTTGGCAGTTCGAATCCCCGCAACGGGATGAGCTCCTGTTGCTCTGTCCCAGCTTCTGCCAACCTAGCAATTTGAAAGCACACCAGTGCAAGTAAATAAATAGGTCCCACTGCAGTGGGAAGGTAAACAGCATTTCTGTGCACTCTGGCTTCCGCCACGGTGTCCTGTTGTGCCAGAAGCGGTTTAGTCATGCTGGCCACATGACCCAGAAAGCTGTCTGTGGACGGATGCTGGCTCCCTCGGCCTGAAGTGAGATGAGTGCCACACCCCATAGTCATCTTTGACTGGACTTAACTGTCCGGGGTCATTTACCTATCTCCCTACCCAATGCAGTCATTCTACTCCAGCTCCCATCAGCCCTAGCCCGCATGACCAAAGATCAAGGAAGATGGGATTTGTCGTCCAACAAAATCTGGAGGACCACAACTCCTTCATCTATTTTCTGCTCTTTCCCACCCAAATGTTTCTTCCATCCTGAGTGCTATGCAAATAACTTTCTTTTGTCTCCCTTGTATACACATAGTGACTGATATCCTACTGGCTTAATAAAACTATAAAAACCATACAATGCTATAAATTACAGAGTCTTTGTCTTAGAAGAAGACAAAAGAGGGCAATTCTTTAGCATCTTTCAGGGTTCATTCTTCAGGTAGTTATTCACCATGAGAAGCTCCTTTGCAATATTTCAAAGCAAATTGCTACATGTTCTCCCAACACTAATAGTAGCATCCTTCAGCATAGCACTGCATTGAAAGCTAAAGTGCATATTGTCTGAGAAACGGTGGCAAGAATGAATATTTAAAGGCATTTTCCAAATGGGAGGAGTGCAAAAACGTGAAAGCTCACGGGAATTCAAAATGCAAATATTTGCAATATAAGCAATGTATAAGCATCTAATTAATATATTTAGATATAGAATGATGGAACACTGGTGCAAGGAATAATTGGAACAATCAGAGCTGGCATTGTCAGAACTTTACATCAGTACAGTTTTGATGCACCAAAAGCATGGCACGTAAAATGACATGTCATTGGACTATTGAATGATCTGTTGAAAGGAAGGCTAACAGCAGAATCCTGCACAGGTCTACTTAGAAGTAAGACCTATTGAGTTGTTGTTGTTGTTGTTTAGTCGTTTAGTCGAGTCCGACTCTTCGTGACCCCATGGACCAGAGCACGCCAGGCACCTCTGTCCTCCACTACCTCCCGCAGTTTGGTCAAACTCATGCTGGTAACCTCGAAAACACTATCCAACCATCTCGTCCTCTGTCGCCCCCTTCTCCTTGTGCCCTCCATCTTTCCCAGCATCAGTGTCTTCTCCAGGGAGTCTTCTCTTCTCATGAGGTGGCCAAAGTACTGGAGCCTCAGCTTCACGATCTGTCCTTCCAGTGAGCACTCAGGTCTGATTTCCTTAAGAATGGATGCGTTTGATCTTCTTGCAGTCCATGGGACTCTCAAGAGTCTTCTCCAGCACCATAATTCAAAAGCATCAATTCTTCGGCGATCAGCCTTCTTTATGGTCCAGCTCTCACTTCCATACATCACTACTGGGAAAACCATGGCTTTAACTATACGGACCTTTGTTGGCAAGGTGACGTCTCTACTTCTCAAGATGCTGTCTAGGCCTGTTATTGCCCTTCTCCCAAGAAGCAGGCGTCTTTTAATTTCGTGGCTGCTGTCACCATCTGCAGTGATCATGGAGCCCAAGAAAGTAAAATCTCTCACTGCCTCCATTTCTTCCCCTTCTATTTGCCAGGAGGTGATGGGACCAGTGGCCATGATCTTCGTTTTTTTGATGTTGAGCTTCAGACCATATTTTGCGCTCTCCTCTTTCACTCTCATTAAAAGGTTCTTTAATTCCTCCTCACTTTCTGCCATCAAGGTTGTGTCATCTGCATATCTGAGGTTGTTGATATTTCTTCCGGCAATCTTAATTCCAGCTTGGGATTCATCCAGCCCAGCCTTTTGCATGATGTATTCTGCATATAAATTAAATAAGCAGGGGGACAAAATACAGCCTTGTCGTACTCCTTTCCCAATTTTGAACCAATCAGTTGTTCCATATCCAGTTCTAACTGTAGCTTCTTGTCCCACATAGAGATTTCTCAGGAGACAGATGAGGTGATCAGGCACTCCCATTTCTTTAAGAACTTGCCATAGTTTGCTGTGGTCGACACAGTCAAAGGCTTTTGCATAGTCAATGAAGCAGAAGTAGATGTCTTTCTGGAACTCTCTAGCTTTCTCCATAATCCAGCGCATGTTTGCAATTTGGTCTCTGGTTCCTCTGCCTCTTCTAAATCCAGCTTGCACTTCTGGGAGTTCTCGATCCACATACTGCTTGAGCCTTCCTTGTAGAATTTTAAGCATAACCTTGCTAGCGTGTGAAATGAGTGCAACTGTGCGGTAGTTGGAGCATTCTTTGGCACTGCCCTTCTTTGGGATTGGGATGTAGACTGATCTTCTCCAATCTTCTGGCCACTGCTGAGTTTTCCAAATTTGCTGGCATATTGAGTGTATTGAGTACAAAGGACCTATTTCTAGATGTAATTGTTTAATATATTTATTAGTTGCTTTCCTCACAAAAGCAATCCAAAATGACTTACAAAGCCAGTAAAAATGCTAAAACCAATTTTAACAAATGTAACCAATAAAAGCCTAAAATACATCTGTACAGTTAAAAGACAGGTCTTACAGATCCTGTCCCACTAAAAGACGTCACAAATATCAGAACGGCTTCAAATCAAGGGCCAAAGGCCCGGGGGCAGAGTGGGGGAGGAAAGTTTTTGCTTCTTCCTGACACCTAAAATATGCTCTGCAAAAAAACACAACTCCATACAAACACGTGTATATTAGGATAAATTCGCACTGACACGTCAATGAATTTCCGCGACCATTTCTATTTTTAAAAAGCTTTTTTTTTCATAATACAGGAAGATAAAAGAAACTGATATAAATAAAAGCAAAAACAGAAAGAAGGTTTCTTTTTAAATAAATAAATAAATTGCTAATTGATGTGTGTTATGTACTGAGTTGAACAGGATTCAGAATGCAGCAGTCTGATTGGTCCTAGAACAATAGGATCCAGAATGCAGCAGTCTGATTGGTCCACAGGAGCCACCCAATCCAGCTCCAGGTGGAAGTGAATCCGCAACCTGATTGGCCTACAGGAGAATCCCGGAATTAGCCATTCATGTGGGGCCTATTGTGTAAATAATGTATATAAAGCAGACCTTCTGGGGGAACTTCCATTCCTCCTCACCACTATGAGCTGAATAAAGAGCATGAAATCCACTCTCGACTCGGAGTATATTTCAATGTGGAAATGTGGAGAACTGAAATTAAGACTGGAAAATGAGAAACGGAGATAACCTAAATCAGAAGACAATGACAGGGCCACATCCTGCAGCAAAGAAGCGGTAGGAGAAAGCAAGGAAGGATTCTCTGTTGAGTAGAGCTCTCCACACTTCAACATCTTCCTTGGGGTCCTCCTTTGAGTGTTGCAAGCCCCAGGTGTTAGGACATGTGGCTGCTAATGGACGCCAAACATTTTATTAATTCTTTAGCAAGACTTGGGGCTTATCCACCCTTCTTTATGTCCTGTAGCTTTCCCCTGGAGAAAACCTCAATTGGAGCAAATGACAATTTGGTGTTTTTTTTCTGGATTGATGTTCGCTCGATTTAGAGCTAAGGAGTACAGGGCAAGCGTAAGTGCGAATGAGCCCTTCTGGTAGATAGTTGTTTCAGTGTTTGCCATTCTGTACGATATTTGTACGGTGGAGTATCTTTTCTATTTGTTTGGAAGAGTCACAGTCTGAATGAATAAAAAGTTAAGATACTCTCAAGGGCAGATAGCAGCTCATCAGAGTACAGAAAGAGATAGTTGTGGATTGATGGGAGCTGCTGTGAGGAACAGTTATACTAACTGCTCACTTTTCAGTGTGCCCCGATTTTTGATTAGATGTGCCTTTGCTGCAGCTGTGTTAACCTTTTCATGGTCAGTTGGGGCCAAAAGCAAGTGTGGGCTTTGTTGCTGATCTCACCAATGAGAAAGACGAAAAATGTTTTGCGTGTCAAGGTCCCCAGGGCCACCCCAATAACTCACAAATCACACCAAATTTTTTGTTTAAGGTTTTTGGCATAATTTTGGCCACAACTTTATTAAAATACAAACATGTGAGTGGTTGCTTAGGCATTGGTTGCTACTATCTGCCCCCACCCTGGGGGACATTCCGCACGCCTGCGAAAATCAGAAAAGGGGAATACACTTGGGGGTAGAGACGGACCAGGGAACCTGCCCTCAGCCCTCCCCAAATGCAGCCAGGAGCTCTTGCAGTGGCCCGAGCCCCCTTGACAGGGTGGACAAGCAATAGTTAGCCCCCGATTCCTTTAATGGAATCCCTTGCAGCAGCAGCATTAGTGGGGCAGGCACAGCCAATCCATGCCCCTCCACCAACCAAACCATAAACCAATGCCTAACCGCAACCTTACAAGTTGTGACGATTTGCTACGCAGTAGGCAAAAACCAAATGGCCCCAGCCAATCAGCCAGATGGACAAAATTCCTACCGGGCCCCTGACCCAATGGCAGACGACCCCATGACAGGTATAGCAAGGTCAAAGCTAACAACCCTAAATATGGGGGGGGGACGGGCAATCCGATGTACAGGCGAAAAGAGGAAGCCCTAGCCTCGTGCAAGGAGTTTTAGCATTTCTGGCTGTCAATCAACAAATGGCAACATTAACTTCTTCCCAACAACAAGGGAAGCCCAATCGCATCAGTGGCCAACGATCAATTAGCCCGCCCCACAACTTTGGAGTGTCCATGAAGGAGAACACGCTTTAGCAGACAGAATATGGATCAGGGGTCAGCAAACTTTTTCAGCCGGGGGCCGGTCCACTGTCCCTCAGACCTTGTGGGGTGCTGGACTATATATAATAGAGACTGGTTTCATTGCATCTTATTCAACTGGGATAGTAATACGCAATATGGATGTCACTGTTCATATGTGGCAGGAATGGTGAAAACATGATGCCTGAAGATTTGTGCAAGGGTATTTGCCAAGACCAGCTCTACCATTAGATGTAGCGAGGCACCTCTTATTGGATAGCTAACCTAGGTAAAGGTAAAGGGACCCCTGACCACTAGGCCCAGTCGTGGCCAACTCTGGGGTTGCGGCGCTCATCTCGCTTTATTGGCCGAGGGAGCTGGCGTACAGCTTCCGGGTCATGTGGCCAGCATGACTAAGCCACTTCTGGCAAACCAGAGCAGCGCACGGAAATGCCGTTTACCTTCCTGCCGGAGCGGTACCTATTTATCTACTTGCACTTTGACGTGCTTTCAAACTGCTAGGTTGGCAGGAGCAGGGACCGAGCAACGGGAGCTCACTCTGTGGCGGGGATTCGAACCACCGACCTTCTGATCGGCAAGTCCTAAGCTCTGTGGTTTAACCCACAGCGCCACCCGCGTCCCATAGCTAACCTGCTCTGTGCCTATTAAGCTAGCCTGCAGCATCACTTTTCAGTTAAGTAAAAAATAGTCAACGCAATGGTCACAATCAAACATAAAGTGCAATGAAACTCCTATATATATTTTAAAAGTGCGGAACTGAATTAAAAATGAAGTGAAAATTGCCCACTGCAAATTTCCACTGCAAAACGAATTTAATTCATTTTATTTGTTTGTTTGTTTATTATTGCATTTATATCACATGTTTCCCCCCAAGGAACTAAAGGTGACACACATGGGTCTCCCTTTCCTCTTTACAGGAACTACTTTCAGGTGTAATTTGGTGATTTTTCAATCAATACAGCAAATCAGTAAATCTGAATTACTGTATTTTTCGCTCTATTAGATGCACCAGACCACAAGACGCACCTAGTTTTTGGAGGAGGAAAACAAGAAAAAAAATATTCTGAATCACAGAAGCCAGAACAGCAAGAGGGATTGCTGCTTTCATTGCGCAGCGATCCCTCTTGCTGTTCTGGCTTCTGTGATAGCTGCGCAGCCTGCATTCGCTCCATAAGACACACACACATTTCCCCTTCCTTTTTAGGGTTAGGGTTACAGACTAATTAACAGTCACCAAAAAACAAGTGCAACCTGTGACAATGGCCATAGCAGTTGAATTTTTTTAAAAAACCTCTCTGTCTGTACAGTTCTCCACCTCCTCTACCATCAGTTTGTGTTATTACGTAAGCGGATCTTCATTGTATGTAGCCCCCCCCCCCAATTAAGTTTTGCCATTCCTAAATATAATAAACTTTAATGCCAAAGGTTACACTGCCTAGATCCCATTTGATACTAAATGTTCACTGGCAGCTGAAACCAGGACCTAGATTCAACAGCTACCAGTGAACATTTAGTGCAAAATGCCATGCTTTGACATCAACATCTCTCAACTCCAACGAAGGACAATATTTGCAGCAGGGACTAGGCAAGTTTGTATCATTGTTCTGTGCTTATCTCATGCTGAGCAGTCAGCAACCTTAAAGCAGATGAAGGGGAGGAAAATTAGAGGCTGTAGCACTCATCTGGTGTATTGAGCAGAGGCCACAGAGAGAATACTTGGAAGCAAGAGATGTTCAGAAATGGTTGCACCCCAGATTGTTCTGTGCTTGGATGCTGTTGCTCTTTGGGAGGTGAGTGAAACAAACAAACAAAAGCCAGCAGTTCTTATGCACCAATCCGTATTGGCTTGCATTTGATGTCTTGTCTGTAGATTAATTAATTTCTCAGATTCAGCAGTATTCAAGGGTCTGGTGTGCTTGCTACGTTAAGGCAAGTGAGAGCTGGTCTTGCATTTATTTATTTTTTGCTTGAGCAGGGGACATCAGGCTTTTCTCCTGCTTAACAAGTAAGGCTTCTCAGTAAAAAGTAAAGGTTGTGGCCAGCTGCTTTCTTTGTCCTCTTTAAGACTGTAGTCCAGAATAATTGCTGAAAGGCTTGTAGGTGTTAACGGAGAAATCTGAGGGCTCCCTTGGACAAAAAAACAAGGACACCAGCCAGGAATACCAGAGCAAAACAGCAGCCAGTAGGCTTGGTCTTTATTGAAGACTGTTGTGACAGGACTCCCACCTGCCTCAAGGTGAAGCAAGATGGAAGCCCTGAGCAAAAGAGAACCCAAACATTTATTAGCTGCTAATCCCCATGTTACACCCCTCAACTACATCACTAATACATCATGATTACATCATGAAAGGGGAGGTCTGGTGGCAGTAATCTGAGCATCCTGGACCCTGCCCCATGGTTCCCCTTGCCTTCCACTAAGCACCCATCAAGTGTAACAAAAGAGATATTTATATTTCCCTGTTTCCCAGGCAAGTTAATCACATCCTTTTGTCTTCATCTGGGTTTTTTATTTCTGGAATGGCTACCTGTCTGGCGCTCAGGTATCAGGATGCCAGGAATTATCACTCAGGCAGAAGGGCTGCTGAGTAGCTGAGCTCACATGTCTATAAGAATTTCCCAGTGAGCCAGTACGTATATATATATATATATATGCAGGTTTTGGTGTCCTCGGGTGTCTTC
>JAXCMG010000070.1:2834777-2883049 GCA_034642415.1 Podarcis siculus | reverse complement strand
GGGTTAGGGGGCGCAAATTACTTGCCTTGCCCCGGGTGCTGACAACCCACGCTACTCCACTGGACGGCCGTCCAACCTCTGCTTAAAAGCCTCCAAGGAAGGAGAGTCCACAACCTCCCAAGGGAGTCTGTTCTACTGCCAAACAGCTCTTACTGTCAGAAAGGTCTTCCGGATGGTTAGTTGGAATCCCCTTTCTTGAGAGAGCCAGTGTGGTGTAGTGGTTAAGAGAGGTAGTCTCGTAATCTGGGGAACTGGGTTCGCGTCTCCGCTCCTCCCCATGCAGTCAGACTTCTCTGAATTCTCTCAGCCCCTCTCAGCTCACAGAATGTTTGTTGTGGGGGAGGAAGGGAAAGGAGAATGTGAGCCGCTTTGAGACTCCTTCGGGTAGTGATAAAGCGGGATATCAAATCCAAACTCTTCTTCTTCTTCTTCTTCTTGAAACCTGAACACATTGGTTTGGGTCCTGTCCTCTGGAGCAGGAGAAAACAAGCTTCCTCCAACTTCCATGTGACAGTCCATTAGATATTTGAATATGATATCTCCTCTCCTCCAGGTTAAACATATGCTCTTAAAGGATTAGGGACGTGGGTGACGCTGTGGTCTAAACCACTGAGCCTCTTGGGCTTGCTGATCAGAAGGTTGGTGGTTCAAATCCGCACAACGGGGTGAGCTCCTGTTGCTCTGTCCCAGCTCCTGCCAACCTAGCAGTTCGAAAGCGCACCAGTGCAAGTAGATAAATAGGCACCGCTGTGGCGGGAAGGTAAACAGCATTCCCTTGCACTCTGGCTTCCGTCACGGTGTCCCGTTGTGCCAGAAGTGGTTTAGTCATGTTGGCAACATGACCCGGAAAGCTGTCTATGGACAAACGGCGCCTCCCTCGGCCTGAAAGAGAGATAAGCGCTGCAACCCCATAGTGGCCTTGACTGGACTTAACCATCCAGGGGTCCTTTCCCCTCCCTTTTTATACCTTTAACTTAAAGGATTCCTGGGAGGCTTATATTACTAGATCGCTCACTGTGATAATTTTACACAAGACAAAGCTGCAACCGTTTTGTTTTTTAAAAAATTCAAAATAGATGCAGGTCTGGGAAAACATGCAAACTATGTTTAGCAAAGCAACTAATTTTGCAAAGCAGTTTGTTTGTAGAAGAGATAGCAGGCACTTCCAAACAACCTGTTTGTTGAGCTATCATCCTGAGTTAGATGACCACATCTAACCAGTGGGTTAGATGACCACTGGCTATTTAAGGAGCATGTGCTCTGATTTGTATGCAGGAAGATTAGATGAGTCGTGCAAGATACAAGTTGCACCACACTTCCCAGTGCATTTCCGTAACACTTTCCTTATCACAGAAAGACCAATATTTAGGGGAAGTGGGTATGTTGCACAAGACCTCCCAATCAACTATAATTGCACAGCTTGGATTTGTTGGTTTGCGGGATTGAATCACACCCAAAAATAGAGACAGTCTGGAAGCACCAGTGTGACAGTTTTCTAATTTTGCTCCGTATACAATTCTGTGTGTGTTGTAGAAGTGGGATTGGCAGGGGCACACACACCAACACGGGCCATCCTAGAAGACTAAGCCAATTGCATTGTTCAAACTGTGCACCATGTAGCACAAACACTGAATTGGCTGCATCAATATGGGCAGGTTCACACCATAGATTTGGCTTCTCCCCACAAATCCTGGGAAACTGTAGCTTGTTAAGGTTGTTAGAAATCTCGCCTGAGGAAAAACTACACTTCCCAGGATTCTTTGCATGTGCTTTAGATGTATGGCACAGATTTGCCCTATGACTTCTAGAAAGACCTGATTGAGAGATACCTCCATGAACCTTGCTGTATGCTTCAAAACAATCTGTGCTGGCTTGTGGAAAGTCCCACTGACCAAAGAAATGGGAATTTGCTCTGCTCACTGTGTTTCTATGAAAAAAACATGGTATTTTGTCTCACTTCAATGTGACTTGAATCCTTGAAATGTTGCAGGCGGCACCGACTGCGTCGCTCATAGTATACTGCAATCAGGATTATGGAGACTGTTGTGTACATAGGATGATGCCAGATCCAGATGATTTTTATACTTCTTCTGCCCCTTGAACCACATATTCTTTGTTAGCATCACTCCATAATTTGCTTTCATTACAGGCAGCATTCATTTCTTGGATATTTAAGAAATGGTGCTTAATTACGATTGGCACTCTAGGACAGTGTTTCCCAACCTTTTTTGGGCAAAGGCACACTTGTTTCATGAAAAAAATCTCGAGGCACACCACCATTACAGCCCCGTGACGTCAGCGCGCAGTGTCACGCCGGGAGGGACATGAATTGCTAGCAAATTACATAATCACCTCCTTGAGGGCTGGCTCATCTTCTCCGAAGGCAGAACCCCATTAATTAACAGCACAGACTCACACCATAGCCAAGACGAGGGGGGAAAACCTCAGTCATGCACAGTCATGCACATGTGGGGGCTAAATGAGGACGAAGACCGGGCAGAGAGCAGGGTTCAAATCACCCCACCTGGCCAGGACAATCCCTGGGTGCTCCCTTGGGCCACTCGCCTGACCCACCTCGCAGGGCTGTTGTTGCGAGGATAACACGGGGAGAACCACGCGCGCCCCCGGGAGCTCCTTGGAGGAGAAAGCGGGCGATGAATGCAATGCACGAAATATATGAGAGGCGACCAGGTTTTGCAGGTTGCTTCCAACACCCGGCGCAACGACGCCGAAGTTTCCCCCCGGGCTCGGCTCGGGGAGCAGCGCTGCTCCCCCCCGGCTCCCCTTCGCCCTCCCGGCTCTCTCTGCCGCCCACTGGGGACCCCCCTCACCTGCCAAGTCCGGAGCGCCGGTGGAAGTTGCATGCATGCATGCAGGGCGCCGCGTTGCCATTGCATTGCACTGCACTCCATGCAACGCCTGCACGCATACATTGCCTTGCACGCCCGCCAAGGGGTCTCCCCGCGGTCCGATGCGTCCCCTCCGGCGTGGATGCAGCATTGCAAAAATAAAAAACCCCCGACGCAGCCCTACCTGGGGGGCAGCCTCCGCCTCCGCCGCTCCGCCTCCACGGGGATCCCCGGGCTCCATCCTGCCGCCCGATCTCCGGGGGGCGCAGACAGGCTGTGCGGGGTCTGCGCGGAAGAGCCCCTGCCCGCCCAGCCGCCGCCGCCGCGCTCATTCCATGGCCGGGAGAAGAGCGCTTCAAACAAAACGCCCGGCCCGCCAGGCCACGCTGGGAAACGTAGTTTGCGCACCCCGCGCGGGCGCGGAGCCCAAGGGCGAGGGGACTACGGATCCCGGCAGCCCCCGCGCCGGGGACGGAGGGGGAGAGGCCGGGTGCAGGGATGGAGGGACGGGTGGGCGAGCGAGTGAGTGAGTGGCAGCCGCCAAGCCTTGGCCGAGAGCCAGGAAGGGCCTCCCCGGAGGAGGAGGAGGAGGAGGGAGGCGCAGAGCGGGAGGGAGGGAGGGAACCCCAGGGGTCATCTAGTGACGGCGCCCCAATCGAAAATTTGACTTTAAAAAAAAAATCTTTCAATTTTTTTATTTTTCCCGCGGCACACCAGGCAACATCTCGCGGCACACTAGTGTGCCGCGGAACAGTGGTTGGGAAACACTGCTCTAGGAGAGATGCAGCTGAGTATAGTGGACATTTTGCAAGATGAACATCTTGGCTTGGCGTTAGAGGACCATTGAAACCGAACAGCATTGTGCGAACCTTTCGGCTGCAATTTTGTAAATTATCCAGAACACATAGCATCAGGGTCCTCTGCAGATATAAAACCAGTGATTTCAGTGGCGCTCTGCCAATTTTCATCAGCTGGGCATCATTAATAGAGAAGATGCAGTCTGAGTAAATTTTCAAGATTATTATTTTTTTAACAGCTTGAATGCGGGGCAAATTGATTTCGCACTTCTGCTGCAACTATGAGATCTTCGTTCCAATTAGAGAAAGGCTCAATTAATGCTAATACATTTCATTAATGTAGAAATAAATTTCAGACTTTTGGTTCAGATTTTTCCCTTAGGCAACTGCAAAGATGTATTCATTACTCCTCTTGCCCATCTTTCTCCCCTGATAAATCACCACCATCTCTGTCCTTGACACGTCAGTATCATTGACAACATTTCCTCTTCTAACACAGACCAGAGGAAAATGGTAATTTACTTAACTGGCTCAGCAACTGTATTTTGTTATGCTGGACACAACACTGTGTAGAGACTTTGTTCTGGGTATAGCCTTTTCAAAAAGAAATGCTCGCTATTTTGTGAGTCTGTTTTGGACCAGAGACTGTGGGCACACTCACAGCACAGAATTAAACTGGCTTAATGATCAGTCCCTCTTCCCAGGGAACTCTGGGAATTGTAGGAATATCCTAATATCCCCAGCACTCTTAGCAAACTACAGCTCTTGGGCTCTTGGGCCCAAGGTGGAGGCTCAGCTGATTGAATGTTCTTTCATGGAAAAGCTTCTCTGCACATAGAAAATGAGATATCAGGGGGCCGTTTCTAGTCTAACCTTTGTCCTGACATGCTAGTTTTCTCTCTGTGTGTGGTGATGCGGAAAACTATACAGAAGAGAATTCAGCAATGCTCCTCCAGTTTATTGAGCATCCATCCTGATCTGCTTTTGCAGACACTGAGGTCCAGTGCCAAGTGCCTTCTGGAGGTTCCCTCACTGCAAGAAGCGAAGTTACAGGGAACCAGGCAGAGGGCCTTCTTGGTAGTGGCACCCGCCCTGTGGAATGCCCGCCCACCAGATGTCAAAGAAATAAACAACTATCTGACTTTTAGAAGACATCTGAAGGCAGCCCTGTTTAGGGAAACTTTTAATATTTGATGAATTATTGTATTTTAATATTTTGCTGGAAGCCGCCCAGAGTGACTGGGGAAACCCAGCCAGCTGGGTGGGGTATAAATATTTATTATTATTATTATTATTATTATTATTATTATTATTGCAAAGCTTACACAGAGGGAGGGTTCTGGTCTTTCCTGAGCATTCATTCTGATTTGCAACTAGCATTCATCTTGAATTTATCCTGATTTACTTGTGTGGCAGCAGCAGAGCATTGTAATCAGAACCATCTTTCCCATAGGGCTTAGTGGTGCGTTGCACCAGGGCACCAGCCTCTCACCGGCACCCCAGCAAGTGGGGGAGCTGCGCGGCTTTGCCAGCAGCCTCCCTTTTCCCTGCACACCCGCCAGCTGCCCCCCGCCAACCATATGGCTGGTGGGTGTGCAGCTAGCCTCCCAAGCCTCCGCAGGAGGAAAGTGATCCTTGCAGAGGCTTAGGATGGAAGCTGCGCCCTGCCTACTATATGGCTGGCGTGCATGCAGCTTCCTTCCAAAGCCTCTGCGGGGATTGCTCTCCCACAGTGGCATGGAGGAGAGTTGCGCCCCCGATGACTGGCAGTGCACAGATTCACTCCCCGCACACACACTATCCATGGTAATTTGGGGGCGCTGGGATGATATTTGCACCCTGGCGCTGCATCTGCTAAAGATGGCCCTGATTGTAATCCACTTTATTTGAGCTAAACAACTTTTATAGCCGTATAGGCTAGTCCATTAGGGCAAATCCAATGCCCCACCCAGCTGCTTGCTTTCATATTCCATCTGGCCCAGAAGGTGGCATTGAATGTCAGCGTCCTCCTCCTTAGTCTCAGAGCTACCATGATTGAACTCAGTGAGGAGAAGAATGGGGGAAGAGCTAGAATTGGTTGGGTCTGCCTGTCATTGGCTCTGCCTCAGCCTACTGTTGACCTCCCTTCCCTCTGCCTAATAATAATAATAATAATAATAATAATAATAATAATAATAATAAATTACTTATACCCCATCCATCTGGCTGGGTTTCCCCAGCCACTCTGGGCGGCTCCCAAAAGAATATTAAAACCACAATAAAACATCAAACATTAAAAACTTCCCTAAACAGGGCTGCCTTCAGATGTCTTCTAAAAGTCAGATAGTTGTCTATTTCCTTGATATCTGATGGGAGGGCGTTCCACAGGGCGGGTGCCACTACCAAGATGGCCCTCTGCCTGTAAGTCCCAAGAGGTATCAGTCACAACTTGAAGCCCTCCAGAAAAACCTTGGAAGTCTTGAGATGACCCAAGTCCCCGCCGACAGTCTGAAGTGGTCCAAGCGCAGATACGGGTTGGACACATGAGTGAAAACAAGGCCTACTTTCTCCTGATGTGCAGTGGCGGAGGAAGGGGGCACAGGTACCATCCTGGGGGGGGGAGCGACATCGCCGTGAGTGGCCGCCTCCCCCTTGGGACGCTCAGGCGGGCGGGCGCTGCCCCATTGGAATGATGCTCACATGGCCAGGCACCTACCCAATTGGGATGACGACTTGCCTGGGCAGGCGCCTACCCCTTGGGACTCTTGCACGTGCGATGTGCCACACCCCCATGTGTGGCATGCCACGCCCCCACCGCCCCAGGTACCGAAGCCCCTTCCTCTGCAACTGCTGGGGTGATTCCCCTGGGGTGGTGGTTGCATGTTTACTGGATACCATTGGCACGCTTTCCCTCCTGCCTTGGCTAGTCAGTTGCATCACTGGTGTAGATTTGTGTCACATAGTGGGACAAATGACTACTGGGAGAATAAGAGAGCCAGGAGGCACACAGCATGTGGGGAATTGGAAGCCAGAGTACTGATGTGAGCAGCACCTGACCCTTCACTGGCTGTCAGCCAGAAAGCTAATACAGGGCTCACTTTTTCCCAGTGAGTGCTGTTTTAGAGGCTCTGTAATGTCAGCTGATGCATGAAAATAGGAAATACAAAAGTGGCTTTCATTGTGCGGGAGGCGGTGGAACATTGTTCCTCAAATGACAACAGTGTTTCTCTAGTTACCCTTTGCCAGCGTTTACTATTTCTGTACAAGCCCACATTGTCTTTGATGGTGTGTGTGTGTGTGTTTTTATTTTATTTAGTTTTATTTATTTCATTGTGCATCTCTATTAGATGTTTCTCATGGGCCAACCATCCCGAGAAACCCTGCTGTGCTGTGGTGTGACCAGTGAAGGCATTTTCGACAATAAACAAGGTATTGTGTGCTTTGGAAGAAGCATTGACAATGGAAAAGCCCAGATGGCTTGGAACCGTTTCAATGTTTTCTTCTTGCTGTATTAGTGCATAGATTTCAGTAACGGTGGTGGCTGCGGGGTGGGAATGGCCAACTCAGAAGACATTTGGAGCATAGCTGGGAACATCGACCGTACTCAAAACAGGATGCACTGTAGCCATTTGCAGAGGGTCTTCATGTATGCACATGAACATGGAAAGAGATGGATTGTCCTTTCTGGTCCTTACCAAAACCATCACATATTTGATGTGCTGTATGCATCTAAGCCAAAGGAGGCATTTGTCTTTGTGCTAAGGCAGGGTTTTCCAAACTTGGGCCTCTAGCTGTTTTTGAACTACAACTACCACCATCCCTAGCTAGCAATTTGTGGAAATGTGCAGCTTTCTGAATTTTGTGACACAGTTCTCCAGCCAAGTTGAAAGCACCTACTGGGGTAAAATGTGCATTAAAATGCATGCACACTAGTGAACACTACATGCAAAAATGCATTTTATCTCGGGAAACTGCTTAGCAATAAGGTGGATATTAGGCTGCAGTACATACAAAATGTGTATTAGGAGAGATGTTTGCTAAAATGCAGATTAGTTTTCCTGAGGACTTTTAAAATCATCATCATCACAAACTGATGTGGTAATATGGAGAGCTGAACTTAAGATGGGGGAAATGATAACCCAAAATTGGCAGATTCTCCCACCCCTAAAAAAGGTAAAATGTAAAAGACCCCTGGACAGTTAAGTCCAGCCAAAGGCGACTATGGGGTTGCACCGCTCATCTCGCTTTCAAGCCGAGGGAGCCGGCGTTTGTCCACAGACAGCTTTCCGGGTCATGTGGCCAGCATGACTAAACCGCTTCTGGCACAATGGGTCACCATTATGGAAACCAGAGCGTACGGAAATGCTGTTTACCTTCCTGCTGCAGCGGTACCTATTTATCTACTTGTACTGGCGTGCTTTCGAAATGCTTGGTTGGCAGGAGCTGGGACAGAGCAACAGGAGCTCACCCCTTCATGCAGATTCGAACCACTGACCTACTGATCAGCAAGCCCAAGAGGCTCAGTGGTTTAGACCACAGCGCCACCCGCTCCCTTACTCTACCAACACCATGTGGCATGCATAGGAAATTTCCCCTTATATCAGACTCTCAAGTCAAATAGTGGTTAGTGTGGGTGTGTTTTCAGAAGTAAGGAACATACTGAAAAATGTTTAAGCCTTGAAACTGAAAGGTCTATATTTAAGTCATGTTTTACCTGTGCGAACACATTGACATATAACCCTGCAGCTATGTACTATCCCCTTTCACTTTTAAAGATTTCTTCCTGCTGTTATCCCAGCATGCACGACCTTGCTGTAAAATACAACAGACTTATTTAAACTGGCAAGTAAATCAGTCTGTTTCAGATGTAATAGTATTAAGTTATGGGTGTGCACCATATTACTTGTGAAATACAGTGCAATTTACAATATTGTACAGAAATAATATCACCTATTACAGTTAATTAAGCAGTGACAGGTTTATAGAGTGCTGGAAGGCGAAATTCAGTTTAGATTTGGGTTCTTTCCCCCTTATTATTGCTGTGAGCCAAAGACAAATTGCAATGCATTAACAGAACCGGTACCATTGGTTTTTACGTGGCTCTACTTTTTTCAGAGTTGTATGGTGTCAGTCAGCTGGTGGTATGAATTCCATCAACAGAACTCGGAAGGCTTGTGGGACCCTTCAGGGCAGACTGGGGGGCAGGGGCTGTAGGTGGAGGGTGAATCCCCCAAAATTGTTTCCCTCTCCATTCCACTGACTTTCAGTTACTTTCAGCTGAGCAACACTGTTGGTTGGATACAACCTTCAGATCAATTTATCTCCTAGATAGAAAATGACTGATCACACTGCTGAGTTGCTTAAGCTGCTTTCGCATACACCTGAGTCAGCTTCGGTCAAGTTGATCGTGGATGGCATCACCTTCTGAATGACGTGGAACAAATCAGGGTGGGCAGAGCTCCATGCCAACACACTGCATGAGCCAATCGCTCAGTGAACTACAATGCTCAAGGGTGAAGTCTATTGTAATGGCTAGTAGAAAACCATTCATCGTTCAGCCCGGACACTGAGGTCCAGCTCCGAGGGTCTTCTGGCTGTTCCCTCCCTGTGAGAAGTGAGGTTACAGGGAACCAGGCAAAGGGCCTTCTCGGTAGTGGCGCCCGCCCTGTGGAACGCCCTCCCATCAGATGTCAAGGAAATAAACAACTATCTGACTTTTAGAAGACGTCTGAAGACAGCCCTGTTTAGGGAAGTTTTTAATGTTTGATGTTTTATTGTGTTTTTAATATTCTGTTGGGAGCCACCCAGATGGGTGTGGTATAAATTATTATTATTATTATTATTATTATTATTAAGCATGCCTGTTCTCAGGTGGGTCTGCTAGCCTCTGAAGTGAATTAAGACTAAATGCTAACTAAGATTGCTTTATTGTTTTCTGTCTTCTACCAAAGTTTTACCCAGAAGAGATATTAATTAGGAAATATAAGGGGAAATTAGCAAGGTGCAGTAACAAATAATCACATAGCATCTAATGAAGACTTTGCAAGGTATAGCAGAATAATCATTTGCATGTTTCCTCATAATCATCCCATGGAATTTTTTAGTGCTTAATCCCAAGGTCTTCTTCTTCTTCTTTGGTGATTACTCGTAGCCGAGTAAGATTCTCTTCCATAAACACGGTTTTAACAATGAGTCCATAAGTGACTGTGGTGGCCAATTCTATACAATGCATGGAACTGCATTATAAGGCAGGAATTTTGCAGGAACCCATTTTTAGGCTGCAATCCTAAACATACTCACCAGAGGGCAAGTCTGATTGAATTTAGAGGGATTTACACCTAAGTAAACATGCTTGGGATTGTACCATGTGCCATTCAAATTTGTTTGGTTTTTAAACAAAATCTGCAGGGTTTATGACACCATATTTATATGGAATTTCTTGGGATGGTTTTCAAATGGGATCATCTTAATAGATGGTCCTGGTTGCGGGCAGGCTCTCAACCTGGTTCCCCCCACCCTGGCGTGGGTGGAGCTATCGCACTCACTCCGGGGTGGCACCTCAATCACCCAGAGCTATTGCCCAATCATTTCAAAGGGTGATAGTGGGGGAAAGTATAAAAGCAGCAGCGTGACATGTCCCAGGCTCCTGCTTCATGTTGCTGAACACCCGCCCACGCTCCCTTTAATTTAGATCCTTTGGCCTTGCTTTGGACATTGGTTGGTTGCCCGGCTTGAGTCGGGGGCCGGGTAGGAATTTTTTCCATTTTGCAAATTGGCACAGGCCACTTGGTTTTTGCCTACCTCTTAGCAATCGTCACAACTTTGTAAGGTTTGGCGGTTAGGCACTGGCTTATTGTGCATGGGGGAGGGGAGGTCGGCCATCACCTGCCCCTCCAGTTTCAAGGGTATTCCGTTAAAGGAAGCTGGGGGCCTCATTCCTGTCCGAAGTCCACTTGAAGGGTGAGGGCCATGCCAAGCCTCTGGGAACACCAGGGGAGATGCAGGAGGGTTCCCCCGAAGCCATTTCCCTTTGGGTGGTTCACCTTTACGGACTTCCTGCAAAGCAGACAGGAGTCAGATATAGTCTTGCCAATGCCTAAGCCAATACCGCTCTCATTCCTGTAATCAATAAAGTTGCGGCCAAATTTTTGCCCCAAAACCTTAAACAAAATATCCATGTCCGTGTGAATTTAATTATCCTAATGGGGGGTCGGCTTGAGGGTTTGGCCACGCAAGCAGCTTTTGTGTAAAGCTCCAAAATCTTGTAGGTTGCGTCCCCACCCCCTCCAGATCATCTGAATTACTTTCTTCTGTGCAGCAAAAAGAAAGGGGTTTTAAAGGAAAGTTCTCTGGAATTCTCCACCACTTTGTTTAATACAACAGCGGGTGTGTTGTATCTTAGGTGTCATTTAATGCTTGTATTCCAAAGGCAAATACTAAGATTGGATGGATGGATTGGCAGGTTGATTGGATTTGTCCCCTGTGTGCTTCTTGCTGAAGTGATCTGCTTCAGTGCACACGGTGACCTAGCTCACAATTTCGACCATAATTAATTCAGTGCCCTTTCCCCAATCAGGCAATTAGGGCTCTGACCCACAATCGGAGAGCACGGGAGGAAAGCAATCAGATTATCACTTTGCTACACAGTAGGTCAACTCAAGCTTCATTCCGATATGCTTGGAGGATTATTCAAATTGTCCCTTAACATACCCAAGAACTCTGTTTAAAAAGCAGCTAGCCAAGGGGCGGCTAACTGAGTAAATGAGACCATTGAGGCCGAAGGATCCGAAACAATCAAAACTAAATAAATATTTCCGCACGACGTTTCTCCTTGCAGACTGTAACAACCTGATGGCGGTAAAGTCTGCAGAATTTCAAGTGGCTGAAAATGAGTGCTTCTTCGTTCATATGATTTAAATTGATAATTTTTGTCTCTCTGGTGGCCTTTTTTTCTGTTTGGCATACTGTGTGTAGGAACCCATACTTCTGTATATAGGTAAAGTTAAAGGGACCCCTGACCATTAGGTCCAGTCGTGGCCGACTCTGGGGTTGAGGTGCTCATCTTGCTTTATTGGCCGAGGGAGCCGGCGTACGGCTTCCGGGTCATGTGGCCAGCATGACTAAGCCGCTTCTGGCGAACCAGAGCAGCGCACAGAAACGCCGTTTACCTTCCCGCCGGAGCGGTACCTATTTATCTACTTGCACTTTGAGGTGCTTTTGAACTGCTAGGTTGGCAGGAGCAGGGACCAAGCAATGGGAGCTCACCCCATTGCGGGGATTCAAACCATCAACCTTCTGATCGGCAAGTCCTAGGCTCTGTGGTTTAAACCAAAGCGCCACCCGCATCCCACTTCTGTATATACTGTAGATGAAATGGTTGGTGGCTGATGCAGATGACATTTCTTTTTAATATATATAAAAAAGCAGATACAAAAGATGGCAGATAAGAAACTAAAAAGGCAAGGGGGTTAAGAGAAAGGCCTTCATACATGGACAGAAGGCCATCAGAAAGGGGATCAAATCCGCTTCCTCAAGGAAGAGAGTTCCATAGCCTGAGCACAACCTTCCCGCCACCATTTAATATAATTCAGTGTATCTTCTTTAGATATTGATCATAGTGGTTACAATCATGGGCAGTGTCAGAGGGTGGACTGGGGAGGGGGGGAAACAAGGAGCTTGCCTTTCATTTAACCCCATTGCTGTCATTAACTTATCCTGATTTTTTGTGTGTGTTCCAAAGTCTTAACATGAAGGACACAACACATCCACCCACTTTGCCCTTTCTGTATGTGTGGTTTTTTCCCCCCTGGTGCTACCACTAGTTACAATTTCAATTTAACAGATGGGGACAGGTTATAGAATAATGGGAATTGCCTTTCCTGGGGTTCACTAAACATGACAACGTGTCATTACCTCCCCCAGGTTGGGGTAGCTTGCTCTGATGTCACAGAAGGAAGCCTGCAATCCAAGATCCTTTAACTGGAGATGCCATTAAACCCAAGACGAGCATGAAAACATGGGCTGGACCATTGATTTCAATGGGTCTTCTCTGATCATCACTAACACTGAATATTGCCCATATACTCTGAACTCAATGAAACCATTCTTTTTGGCTGTTCTCCTGGTGTGAAAACAATTTGTTTCAGATATTTTATTATTGCTACCTTAAATTCTGGTGCTGTCCATGATTCAGATTTCTCCACAAAGAGCCTGGTGGTATCTGAAAGGCTTGACGTTTTTTCACGACACCATACACATTCTATCATAGGCATGGAGCCTTATCAATTTCTCGTTTTTAACCGTTTCACCCAGTGTAGCAAATTATGCTTGAATGACTTAAAATATCTTAGCGGAAAAGTAATATTCTCCTTTGTCCACGCAGGTTTTTCCACCATGTTTGGAAAGAAAAAGAAAAAGCTTGAAATTTCCGGCCCTTCAAATTTTGAACACAGGGTACACACTGGATTTGATCACAGAGAACAGAAGTTCACCGGACTACCTCAACAGTGGCATAGTTTGCTAGCGGACACAGCAAACAGGCCGAAGCCTATGGTGGATCCTTCATGCATTACCCCAATCCAACTTGCTCCAATGAAGGTAAACAGATTATATTGAAATTGAAATACTTTATTGTCACTTGTACAACTTGTATACAGTGAGATTACATGAGCAACCCCCACTCAGCTCAATTAGTCTTAATTCCCCTCATTTACTGACAGACACACCCCAAACCTGAAAGTCAGTTGCCCTGTTGCTACCTTTTCATCCAGCAGCCTAACAGCCCACGGATAGAAACTGTTCTTTACCCTGTTGGTGCAACTAATCATGCTTCTATATCTTCTGCCTGAGGGCAGGAGATCAAGAAAGTGCCAGCCAGGGTGTGAATCATCCCTGAGAATTTTCCTCACTCTCCTAAGGCAACGGTCTTCCACGATGTCATCCAGCGGATTCACGGGACAGCCCAAAATATCTTGTGCTGTATTCACCACCCTCTGTAGTCACTTCCTCTCAGTTGATCTCAAACCAGCGTACCACACCGTGATGCAGTATGAAAGGACACTTTCTATTGTTGACCGGTAGAAGGAGATCATCAAATGTTGATTGACATCGTTCTTCCGCAATACTCTGAGGAGATGAAGTCTCTGTTGGGCTTTCTTAACCACCTGGGTTGTATTGATTTTCCAAGTAAGGTCTTCACTGAGATAAACTCCTAGGAATTTAAAGGAAGAGACTGTCTCCTCATAGCCCTCTCCTATGTACAGCGGGGCTAGTTCTCTTCTCTGCACCCCAACACATACATATTAGTGGAAATTGTGTGAAGTGTCCTTCAGGGAGCTTGCCCATTTCTGTTGCAGAACAAAAGGGCAGGTTCTCTCTAGAGAAAATACCTGAATAGCCACCACATACGTATGTCAATAGGACCTATTTGTTATGCAAAGATTGCAATCTTAAATGAATTTTGCTTTGCAATACACAGAAATGGGCGAGCAGTGGAACCTCTATGGGTGCTTAATGGAACCAACTAAAACAAAGAAAACTCCTAAGTTTGGAGGGCAAGTTTCAACACAGGAGAGAAAAGTGTGAGTTTCCAGTTCACAACCCAACGAAAAGCATATTTTCAAATTAGGGTTTGAGAATTCAGTTCAGCAGGAACACCAGAGACATCCCAAAACCAACATGGCAGACTTTCCCCAAAGTCCACATAGCCATTGATCAGAACTTGGCAGCTTTCGAGCACCATGGTTCATCTGAGGATACACAAAAAGAGTACTGTTCCTCTGAAGCCCAGGCTAACGTCATGTGTATACAAGACCATAAAATAGACCTTGTTGTCATCCTCAGTTTTGCACCATCCCCTCCAGCAAGAGTAAAGCAGGTTTTGTTCATGTGCCCTGTTTGTTGTAGATTACTTGCTGTGTATCAGTTTATCCTTTCAAATCGATATTCTTAACAGTTATTTTTAACAAGCCATCTCTGAGCAAAAAGTTGTTTCTTGGTTAAGATAAAGCAGAAATCAATGCTTGCTTCCTCCACCCCCTGCTTTCTCACCCAATCATCCTAGCTACTCACGAAGCAGTAAGCTGGGAGGCTTGAAAACAATGTTCTTTAAATAAATCCACGAGGACTTTGGAGTTCAGTTTGAAGTCAGATTTCATTTTCTTACGCAGCGATGGAGGGATATCAGTTATATATTTTAATGAAGCCATGTAGAAAATTTAACAGCAAATATTCGCAATTCCAGTTGTCAGGACTGTCTGCCTGCTGTTGTCTATTTGGTTTTTTGCTGTCCAAACTTCTAAAGCTTTGCAAGTAAAATATATTAGAGCCAGCTGGATCAGACCAAAGGCCTAAGTGCTCCTTGTCTGCTGTCTCCAGGAACATATTTAGATTCACACTAGGAAGAATACATCCATTGTAGACAGTAGTCATTGGCAGGGTTAGCTTCCATGAATTCGCCTAATCCTCTGAAAGCCACCCAGAATGGTGGCCATTGCTATTCCTTAATGGAAAAAGGACCCCCCCACCCACACATTTTTCCCCCCATCACCCTCTTGCCCTCTCCTCAAGCTGCATTGTTGCAGGCATAAGAGATTCATGCAATGCGATCCTATGAATGAAGGGAGATCACGGTGTATCCTAACGCCGCCTTTAAATATGCCAAATTCTATTAGAGCTTTGGATTGAAAGGAAGGAATATCTTGAAGCAGGGAAAGGGCTCTCATGTAAGGTAAGTTTACCTGTACTGTAGGATCTTGAGGTTTTGCTGTCATCTAGTGGCCATGTTCTTTATTGTTCAGAATATACAATAGATTTGTGTCACCTAGGAGTGGACAATATACTATTGTGTGCTGGTGAGGGAAAGAGTCCTTTATCCAATTTCCTTTGAATTCGTTTTCTGTTCGGGCACCACAGAGACCTTGCTAAGACATTATGCTGCAGACATTATGCTGAACTCGGTGCAGCAACAGTGGCGGTAAGAGGAGGAATGTGACTTAGCTTCAAGAAATGAATCTCCACAGAAAAACCACTGGCCCAAACTAAATATCCTTAGTATTTGTTCTTCCATCACCCACTTTCTTTCTTTTTTCATATTTTTTGTATTTTTGTTTTGTACTTTTCAAGTTTATACATACTAATTTTACAATCATTTTGACATTTCAAAACTTGACTTCCTCCCCTTCTTTCTATGGTTCCTTAAATTTATTTTTAATATCTTCTGCATATCCAAATTAACTTAATTTGCTCATTTATTCATCTTCTTTAAATTTATACTCTTATAAAACTGCAGGTTATCACAATAATCCTGCCAATGTTTTTATCTGTTTATAATTTATCTGTATACATTCAATAAACCATTTCCATTCTTTTACAAAAAATAAAAAATTGTTACCTTGATTTCTTATTCTTTCGATAAGTTTTGCCATTTCTGCATACTTCGTAAGTTTTTGTATCCATCCTTCCCTTGCTGGGACTTCTTCTGCTTCTTTCCATTTTGGGGCCACTAACATTCTTGCGGCTGTAGTCGAATACATGAATAAGTTTCTATACATTTTAGGTAGTTCTGTCCCTATGATTCCCACTTCTTTCTTTCTAGAGTAAATCTGGAACTGATATGTGCTTATACTTGCAGTCACACTGAGTCATGGAATTTGTAGTCTGCATAAAAAGACTCTCGTTCTCGTTAAATCCCCCCCTCCCAGTGTGGGTGGGTGGGGCACAGTGCAAACCAAGATGGTGGTGGATATCCTAAATGTATAAAATCAAATAAACACTATTGGGTTAAACCACTGAGCCTAGGACTTGCCAATCAGAAGGTTGACGGTTCGAATCCGCGCAACTGGGTGAGCTCCCATTGCTCAGTCCCTGCTCCTGCGAACCTAGCAGTTCAAAAGCACGTCAAGTGCAAGTAGACAAATAGGCACCGCTCCAGCAGGAAGGTAAACGACGTTTCCGTGCGCTGCTCTGGTTCGCCAGAAGTGGCTTAGTCATGCTGGCCACATGACCCGGAAATTGTACGCTGGCTCCCTTGGTGAATAAAGTGAGATGAGTGCCACAACCCCAGAGTCGATCACGACTGGACCTAATGATCAGGGGTCCCTTTACCTTTACCTTATGCATTGAATGCATTTAAAGTATGGCACCCTATCAAAGAAGCAGACTGTGCAAATGTTACAGGAAAGCTGCACAGTTGCAACATTCTTTCTGCTCTGCTCCAACCATTTGCACACTACATCATGGGCCTTGCAAGTTTTAAAGCTGCGTAACTATAGAGCCATTGCTGGGTTTGCACATTTTGTTCAATGCTGGGCTTCAGTGAGGGATTTGCAATGAAGCTCTTTCACTTCCCTTCACACTGCTGACAGTGAGAGAATGGGCAAGTGTACTGGGAAGTAGAGATTAAAAATATAAAATGAACCATTTGGGCATAAACAATGGAATTCCATGATATGATATGATGTCAGCGGGTACCAAAGGATTTAAATAGCATGAGAATGTGGAATGTGTATTTTGTCTTGAAAACACACAAGTAGCTATTGTGTGAGTGTGAGCAATGGGTTTAATGCAGGCAATTGGACATAACCACATCTTCTGACTTGAATGGACCACTACAAAATCTGGTAGAAGCTCCTACCCCCACTCCTAAAGGCCCTATGCTGTATATATCTTATAGAAAGACTGCTCTTGCAGAGCTATCTGGAAATGGTGTTAATCTGCCACCTAGTGCCAATGGATAAAACTGCCAATGAAATAAGGTGAGTTAAAAACAGCTGTCTTTTGGCATCTTAAATACTAGCAGATTTATTGTGGCATAAGCTTTTATGGACCATCTTGCATTATGAACTATAGTGCAATACATCACATACTGATCTTAAATTGTTGCCACAAAATTAAAAAGGTGAACTATTTGATGGTCTTTGGAGCTCCCAGATTGCAACAACCAGACCTTAAAAGCTTATACAGTGGTACCTCGGGTTAAGTACTTAATTCGTTCCCGAGGTCCGTTCTTAACCTGAAACTGTTCATAACCTGAAGCACCATTTTAGCTAATGGGGCCTCCTGCTGCCTCTGCGCCACCAGAGCACGATTTCTGTTCTCATCCTGATGCAGATTTTCTGGGTCTGAGAACATCCTTCTGTTCTTAACCTGAAGCACTATTTCTGGGTTAGTGGAGTCTGTAACCTGAAGCGTATGTAACCTGAAGCATCTGTAACCTGAGGTACCACTGTATGCCGCAGTAAATCTATGAGGGTGATAGCCAACAGTTGTCTTACTCAGAGGAGACCCATTGAAATCAGTGGACTCAAATAACACAGTTGGCTGTCACTCTTAATTTTACGGTATCATAGAATTGGAAGGGACTCTGCGGATCATCTGGTCCAACCCCCTGCAATAGCAGGAATATGTAGCTGTCCCATGTGGGAATTGAACTGCAAGCTTATTATTATCAGCACCATGCTCTAACCAGCTGAGCTATCCAGATACACAAATCATTGTTGCTGTCACTGTTGCTTTGCTACAAAACAGCAGACTAGGTGTCAGGAATGAGCCAGCTCAAAGCAAAGGTTTGCAGCCAACTGCAGAAAGCAGCCAAGAACAGGAAGGTTTTGATTTTAGTCAGGCAGGAGAGGGCTGGCAGCTGCATACTTCGACTCTTCCTGACCTTGATGAACAGGATGATAAGGTGGTAGCTGAGAGCGGGCTGGAACACAGCCAAAGCTCACCAGAAGCACAATCAGGCACGAACAAACCCCTCACAGATCCAGAAGAGGTTGGAGCTGATCCAATAAGTCCGAGGAGTCGGTGAATGGGAGGGTTGTTAGATAGGAAGCAAAACAAGAGACGTCAGTGTCGAAAGTTCAATATCTGCTGGAGATGCTAGAAGGAGTCTTCAGAAGGGTCATCTTGAGTAATGGTGCTGGAGCCTTCATTAGAGCCGTCCAGAACTATCTGTTTGTTTTTGCAACAAATCCTCCTTTTCAATTAGCTACGCTTACTGTGTCAAGCTGGGAACCTGGGAACCTGACACAAAGCCAGCTAGAAGAAGAAGAGTTTGGATTTGATATCCCGCTTTATCACTACCCTAAAGAGTCTCAAAGCAGCTAACATTCTCCTTTCCCTTCCTCCCCCACAACAAACACTCTGTGAGGTGAGTGGGGCTGAGGAGCGGGAAATCGAACCTGGTTCACCAGATTACAAATCCACTGCTCTTAACAACTACACCACACTGGCTACCCTTCTTGAATGTGTCATTTGAGTGACTGATGATTTCCCCAATGTATTGATGCCAACCTACAATGACACTGTCCTACTGATTCCATAAAAGCAGCCACAAAATAACGAGTGAGCTGCACATTGCAAAATCTTATTTCATTTACTCTGTCTTAACACCTCAAATAGTAGTGATAGAATGCTTATCCACATGTTTTACTGGCTCTGTTATGAAGAAGCAATGGTCTAGTTTGGCCTTCCCCAACCTGATGCCCTCCAGATGTTTTGGACCACAATTCCTATCAGTCCCAGACAGCAGGGATTATGGGAGATGTAGTCTAAAACGTCCGAATGGCACCAGGTTGCAGGAGGCTGGTCCAGATCTAAAGTGCTAAGTTACAAATGCTCAAAGACCAGGTGGAATTTCCCTTTCCTATCCACCATTGCCATACGACAATCTACTTTGGAAAGTTTCAAAAGCAGTTTGACATGTGGTTGTGGAACTGCTGTTTGAGAGAAGTAAATCCAAAACCACCTTAGCCATGTCCAACTAGTTTTGTACTTCTTTGAGTATTGGACAACATGGCTTGATATGATCAGGAATCATATCAATCTTAGAAAAATATTCCCAGAAAAGCTTTGATCCTAGGCATGTATAACTGGGACTAAGTTCTATAGAATCAGGATTTTAATTTTTTTACCCGCCCACGCCCCCATTTATGAAATGAGAAATCAAGACCATTTTCTGAAATTCAATTTTTTAATCTTGTTAGATTTTGAAACTTTCCAAAATGTCTGAGATGATTTCATTTCACCATTGGGACATTTGGCTAAATTGTCGCTCCTCTCAAGAAAGGAATAAGAGTCACTGCTATATTTCCTTGCTAATTGCAGACTCTCAGTACCAAACACAAGGTGGCAGCAGAAAGTGTTTCAGCATGCAGATAAGGCGTCATCTGCTTAAACAGAAATGTGGTGAGAGTTTTGTTTAAAATAAACCCAGTGTGATGAAGTTGTCATTTGCATGTGATTACCCTTATTAAGGGACTGCTTTCTCACTTCATAATCTGAGATTGCAACCAATGTATGCAAATTCCAAGATTTGAACAGGCAACACATCAGATGCTTATTAGGAGGTGTGATTGCCCCCTTGTTCCCTCCATAAGGGATAGGAGGTTTTTTTTGAGCACACCAGTTGAATTCTCATCATACCCCATACCATGCCTTCTGTGTTTTCCTGCCCCAAGATCATTCCTTGAGGCAGCAGGAGGCAGCAGAGACAGGCTGCTCCCAATCTCCAGTGGGACATATTTTCCCACTTGGAAGATGGTAGCACAAGTCCCAGAATCCTCAAGGAGATATCTTCTCTGCAAAGATTCTGGGATTTGTCCTTCTCCGACATGCTGGCAGCAAAAGATGCTCTGTACTTCTCTGCCACCTGCCTCCTGATACATTTGGGACCTTGAACAAGGGAGGCAGCAGAAAAGGGTTTTAACCAGAATAGAGGCAGATTCATCTGTTCTAGGTGGTGATCACAGCCAGCTTGGGCTGCTAGTCTGAGCAGGGTGCCAGTCAGAAGTTCAGTCACCAACAGGACCTTGGACAGCTCTCAATGGAGCTTGGCTTAATAGCTTATGAAAGAAGAGCTCAGATGTTGCTTCAGCAGCAATCTGGAGTTCGCTGAGGGTTTAAACAGGCTGCAGTTCAGTTTAGTTTGTTCCCCTACAAGGAAAAGCCTCCTAGTTTCATAAACAATGGCTCTCTGACTGAACTGAAAATATTATGGCTTGACAACGGTTTCAGGGGTGACGTCCTTGAAATCCAAGGGTGATGCTAATGCAAACTCCTCCAGCTGGGGAGGCAGGGTATGGGTTTTATACCCTCTAGGGAAGGGGAGGCAGAAATCATCACTAAAGCAAAATAAAAAGGACATCTGGAGCCCCCCCAACTGAAAATACAGGGAGCAATTAGACTGGAAGGAGGCAGGGTGTTTGCTTCATACATCAGCAGTTAAAATGCCTTTTTATCCATCTCTGGCAATAGAACTGGGGAAAGCTGTACAGGAAGTTGCAATACATGCAAGTGTTGGGGTCTGTAAAATAGTGCTTAGTGGGTCCCCGTGTCTCCAGCAGGGTAATGTGAAACTGATATTATGCAGACGGCATATAATAATCATTAAATGGTTCTAGTCTTGAATGCTAAGTTGGTCTGAAAAGGCAGGCAGCCCACTTGTCTGGAAAATGCATACAGCTACCATGCTGATTTATAACTTACTATTTATACAGTGTGTGCATTATTATAACTTGCTCTTGCCTACATGGTAAAAAGTGCTGTGCTAGTCTCCTCTGGTGTTCACTTAAACATGGATATATGTATATGCAGGTGGTGCTGTGGTCTAAACCACTGAGCCTAGGGCTTGCCGATCGGAAGGTCGGCGGTTCGAATCCCCGCGACGGGGTGAGCTCCCGTTGCTCGGTCCCAGCTCCTGCCAACCTAGCAGTTCGAAAGCACATCAAAGTGCAAGTAGATAAATAGGTACCGCTCTGGCAGGAAGGTAAACAGCATTTCTGTGCACTGCTCTGGTTCGTCAGAAATGGCTTAGTCATGCTGCCCACATGACCTGGAAAAACTGCCTGCGGACAAACGTCAGCTTCCTCGGCCAGTAAAGCGATATGAGCGCCGCAACCCCTGAGTTGTTCACAACTGGACTTGACTGTCAGGGGTCCTTTACCTTTTATGTATGTGCCACAGGACAAATTAGAGGTTTGGACCATAAGGAGAACAGCACTTGTCGTAATGCCCAGGAAGGAACTCTCTGAGTCATTGCAGCAGCTAATACAGAAATTATCTTTATTAGTTAATATCAGGCAGTCGATGCAGCTGCATTGGCATGAAAAGATAATAAGCATGTCAAAATTTCTGCTATGTGCAATAGTGTGGGTTGGTATGACTGCAACAGCAGATTATGCCCAGATACAAAGCTATGATTTCTTTCAGGAACACAGAGGAATCGGGATGCCTTGCTCACCATTCTAAGGGTCTTTCAACTGCTTGTGGAGCCAACTCTGCCAGGGCAAACCTATATGCTTGATTAATATGTAATGCTAGCATATGGGATTGAAATTGGCAGCTAGTCTAGTGTGATGGATTTGCATGGGATGCTTTTACATGGGATGTGGATGTAGCAGCAATTGCATTAACATGGCTGTGCCCAACTCAAGGATCAGGGAGACTTATCATGCAATCCTATTCACGTTCGCTCAGAAGAAAGTCCCACTGTGCTCAATGGAGGGCCGGTATGGAGTGAAATGGCCTCCCCAGTTTCACCATTCATCAGTTTTGGGTGCAACTGTAGAAACAGCTTTAATATTGTTGTGGCAATCACACAGGGTCCCTGGACATTTGACGGTCTTTTGATCCCTGGGCCACCACTGTGATTGCTTCCCCGCTGCCACCAACCCGTTTCTCTCAGATACACATGGAATCCAGATAGTTGTTAACATTAAACCAAATAAACAAGTTTATTTTATAAGCATTAACAAGTTTATGGTTTCAGATAATTTTTCTTGTCAGTTTCTTAATCATGGTTTCTTTACCGGCCTATACCTTCCTAATAACTTCTAACTGATTATCCCAACTGTCTATCTGATTCCTCTTAACAGATTCTATCACTCTCTCACATCAAACTATCCCAACCCACAGGCTTATCCTCCCTCTCTCTTCTCTAACATCCGACTGCCTCCTCAACAACTCTAACTCCTCCCCTTGGGTTCCCACTGGCCAATCACTGCACACTCATTTAACCCTTTCCTTATGACCCAGCATGATGTCACACACCCAGGAGGCAAACGCCACAATTGTCAAATATTATTTTTATAGTGTTAAAGGAAGCACTGGTGGGGGATGGGAATTGTAGTCCAAAACATCTGAAAGGGTAAAAGGTAAAGGTAAAGGATGCCTGGACACTTATGTCCAGTCAAAGGTGACTATGGGGTTGTGGCACTCATCTCACTTTCAGGCCAAGGAAGCCAGTGTCTATCCACAGACAGCTTTCTGGGTCCTGTTGCCAGCATGACTAAACCGCTTCTGGTGCAATGGAACACTGTGACGGAAACCAGAGTGCATGGAAACACTGTTTACCTTCCCACCACAGTGGTACCTATTTATCTACTTGCACTGGCATGCTTCCGAACTGCTAGGTTGGCAGGAGCTGGGACAGAGCAACAGGAGCTCATTCCATCATGGGGATTTGAACTGTCGACCTTCCAATCAGCAAGCCCAAGAGGCCCAGTGGTTTAGACCACAGTGCCACCCATGGACACCAGGTGGGCAAAGATTATCCTGCTCCTTCTGTTCCTCCACTCTTAGCCCATTGCTTTCTTCATCCACCAATATCCACCATTCAGTATTTAAGAGGAATTTCTCGGGAGAGTGTTTTCTGAGAAATTTTCCAGAAATTTTCTTTTTTATCCCCATTGCAGAGAACTCCCATCTCCCGGCAGAGAGAACATTTGGCAAAATACTGTCTCTTGGTTTCAGCACCTACAGACAGCATGGAGAATTTTGGGAGGCCATTTTCACTCAGCCCTAATCCTCTCCACCCATCAACAGAAATAAAATTGGATAGAATCAGACAGAATATGGGTTTGAGTTAATGGTCTACTAGAAAGAAACTATAATGTTAGTGTCAGAACTCAAACCAGCCCTATTACCCTGGCACCCGCTTGTGATAGCCATTTTATAATAATAGCGGATTGTGGAGTTTATCATTCGCTATTTTCTGAAGTCAGACATGGTTGTTTATACTTAATTTATCTTTAAGGATGTAAGTGCCTTTCCCCTTTGTATAAAGCTCCTCTTTCCCCCTCAAATATTCATGAATTAATATGAGAACATTAATTACTGTATTTGTCTGTGTATAAGACTAGGTTTTTTCCCTAAAAAACAATGTCATAAATTGGGGGGGTGTCTTATACACAGATACATCTCTCTCCCCCCCCCCCATTATCTTGAATTGGAGTCCCCAAAAATAGGGGGCGTCTTATACATGGAGGCGTTTAGGCCGGGCTCTTCAAAGGAATCGTTCACGAATGGTTGCATGTGTGTATGTGTTTGTCCATTTTAGTTGCTACTTGTCCTTTGAATGCACACTTAGAAATACACTGGTTTTTTAAAGGGAAAATAGGGAATGTATCCTCAACATGAACATAAAATATAGAATTATTTGCTTAACGTGAGTTCTTACTGGGACAAAGCAGTTAATCATCTACTTCATTATAGTCAGCCTTAATACAGTGGTTTTTAAACAGGAGCTGTTTTTCATCTCCTCTTTGTAACATGGCGAGACAGCTGTTCTTGCAGACAGATCCATTATAGCTTATCACTAGAGAACAGGCCGCTAACATAACACCATGAATTATGGCTATTGTCACCGGCAGCCAGAACAAATGCCGGAACTCGTCAGAAAGCAATGGAAAGCAGAGGATATCTGCTCTTAAGGAGAAGTGGGCTTTAACTCAAAGAGATTGGCTTCCATTGATTTTAATGTATGAGAGTCGCTATGCCACAGAGGCGTGGCATAACTCAGTGTTGTGATATTGATTTCTCCCAAGCTGCGTTCTGGTTTGCATTAATGCATGCTGTTTAGCACTCGCCAGAGGCAGAGGTATGATAACAAATAGGAGCTGAAACGGTGGGGCGGTGCATGCTCTTCTTGTCCTGCCCCCGTTTTGAAACTCTTTGAGAGCATCTTGTACCTCTGGTCAACTCATTGTTACAAACAATAAAATGGGTGTGTGGGCTATGAATGCATGTTGAAAGCACAAGCCTTTTGCTGGGAATCACAATTGGGGATGGTGCGGTTGTGATCAGGCTCGGCTTGTGGGTGTCAGGGACTGGACTGAGGAGGAATGGTAGGAACCACCACCACCCCTCTTCCTCCACCTTCCCAAGAAGAGGAGGGTAGTATAGATTTAGAACAGTGGTTTGCAGAAGGTCATAGTTCAGAGGGGAGAAGCTGGGAAATATTGGGAGAGTAGCAGGAAGGAGAAGCACCAGGGGAGAGACAGCTGACAGACTCAGTGTCTCTAGAAAGCATTCCTGACCACCACTCCTCTCCTAGGACCAGACGTGCATTGGGAGTAGTAGAACAGAAAGCACAGATCAGCTGGCACAGGTGATGTTGTATAGGAGAGATGGAGGGAGTGGGACTTTACTTGGAGCAACGCCATTACCTAGAGAGAGACCACATTCCTTTGTCTCTCGCAGTGAATATTGAATAAACTACTTGGTAAGAACTCTTCTTGTTTTATCTGCTTCTTTGCTGCCACCATGGGAGGGTAGGACAGTGGGCTTCCCGTGGACATCTGCTTGGCCACTGTGAGAGCAGAGTGAAGGACTAGATGGATCTTTGGTCTGATCCATCAGACTCTTCTTAAGGTCTGATGTGAGATACCAGTTCAGCTCACCTCCTAGGAGAATATATCCTGCTTGCCTGCAACTATGCCTGGCTAGTATTGTTGGCAATGGGGAGACAATGGAGTGCACCTCCAGTGAGCAGTGCGTTCCAAGATCCTGGGCTGCCCAGATGACCAGTTCCCTCCTCTTGGCCATGCTGATGTGATCCAATGGAAAGCAGAGTGATACGTTTGGCACCAGCTTGGCTGCAGGAGTTGCCGGAAGGAGCCATATAAGGCGCCATCCAACCATCTTAGGGACTCCACTCCAGATCTGTGTAGGGTTTGCTCCTGAGCCTTTTTCTCTCCCAAAGATATCCTGCAAGACAGCAGAAGTTTGGGATAAGAGTTTTCCTTCTCCATATGTCTCTGGTGATCAGACCTTGGGCTAGTCACACTTCTCTGAAGTCTCTCAGCCTCACTCACCTCACACGGTGTTTGTTGTAGGGAGGGAAGGGAATGGAGATTGTTAGCAGCTTTGAGACTCCTTAGGGTAGGATCAAATCCAAACTCCTCCTCCTCCTCCTCCTCCTCCAAAGAGGAAACCTAACTCTCACATAGCACTGCCCTGGGACTTCTCACTGCTTAGCAATATGGGGAACATGCAACAATATTTTGGAATGTTATACTATTATGAAGGGGGTGGCCCTCCAGGTGTTCTTGAACTACAGTTCCCATCATCCCTGACCATTGACCACATTGGTTGGAGCTGGTAGAGAATAGAGTCCAACAATATCTGGAAGTTACCATAGATCTACTGAGTTTCCCCACATCCTTGAGTGTTAAGCAGTCCCACAGGCAAGTGATACTAAGCTTTGGTTTCCTCTTGGAAGAGAAATCACTGAAGATTAGCAGCTGTGCCCTAAATTAATCCTTTTGTATGGGTTTGGGGGTTTTTATATTTAAAAAGCAAAAACATAATCTGGCTTGATTTTTCTTTAAAGACATCTGCCCTGTGTAATGCAGTTTGCAAATACCCAACAAATATGACCATCAGGCAGGCAAGGCCCTGTTGTTGTTGATGATGATGATGATGATTTCTTTTCTCACAAAGCGATCCAAAGTAACTTCAAAACAAAACAAAACTAAGAACAACCACAAAACCCTAAGAACACAGCTAGAAAATCAAAAGGCAGGATTAACTAATCCAACCCCATTAAAAGAGGTCACAGTGCTGCCCCTAAGTTTAAGAGTCAAAAGTCTGGGCTAAGAGAAAAGTCATTGCTCCCAAATATGTAGAGAAATTTTGTGCCTCCCTGGGGAGATCATTCCACAAATGAGGGGCCGGCTCATCCTTTGAAGCTCACACAGAGGGTTCCTAGCTGCTGGTTCCTGGCATGATCTTTAAAGCCCTAAATGCCCTCAGCCCTATATATCTGAAGAAGCGTTTCCACCCCTATCATTCTTCCCGGACACTGAGATCCAGCTCTGAGGGCCTTCTGGTGGTTCTCTCATGGAGAGGAGTGAAGTTACAGGGAACCAGACAGAGGGCCTTCTCGGTAGTGGGACACTACCACCCTGTGGAACACCCTCCTATCAGATGTCAAGGAGATAAATAACTATACAACTTTTAGAAGACATATGAAGGCAGTCTTATAGAGGGAAGTTTTAATTGTTTGGTATTTTATTATACTTTTATATTAGTTGGAAGCTGCCCAGAGTGGCTGGGGCAACCCAGTCAGATCAGTAGGGTACAAATAATACATTTTTATTATTATTATCAGTGCTAATTTTCTAGAAAAAGAGGTGCTGGAACTCACCATGAACTTGTTCTCTTATAATGGCAATGGCACCCACCTGAGAGGTGCTGGAATTGAGTTTCTCTCAGTTCCAACTGAATAAAAGCACAGGTGATGATGATGATGAACCAGTGTCACCCACTGCCCATGTCAGCTACAGGAGGCCTTTACAAAGCCACAGTCTCTGTGCAAATCACACCCTTCCCTGCCCCCATCTCTTTTCCTATCGCAAGGAGTAGCTTTCTCTTCATCGCATGGATTTTCATCAGGATTCAGGGCCAAGTAAGTGAAGGTGTCTTCAGAATTCCTCCAGGAGGTGGTGTGTGGGGTGAGCAACCCCAGATAAGGCACAAATGAAAAAGAGCTGTTTCAGGTGGAGGAAGGGGGAATATATCATTTTGTATGCAGAGCAACCTCGTGCCTCCATAGGGTCCTCCTCTCTGCAGAGAGAATCTACGAACACAGACAAAATAAGGGAGGGAGGGAGAGCAAGGCGGGAGGGGAGAGAGAGCGAGAGAGAGAAGAATCTCCTCTGCCTTGAAGCCTAAACACAGGGAGAATATTAAATTGGCCCTTGTATCTGAGCAGCATGTTGACACAAGGGAAGTGGGTTTCCCTTGGGTGCTTCAGTCTTGCATTAAATTATAAAGCATTTCATTGCCAATCGTGCTGTTTTATGATGTGGTAATTAAATATGAATGGGCTGTCAATTGAAACACAGTCACATTACTGAACGGCTACAAAGTCAAAGGGGAGCACATCTGCCACACCTCCTTCGACCCTATGGTTTCAGTATCAAAAGCCACAAAACAGCAACGCCAGCTTGTAATTGCAAACAGAAACCAGTGCAAGCCCTGCCCTCTGCTTGCCCCTCAGGGACATGGGGATGGGCCCCGGCGGCGGCAGACCTTCTCCTCCTCCTCAACCCCTCTCCAGCTGCTGCTATGAACTGGCCAAGGGAGGAGGCTGGCTGCGGCAGCCATGGAAAGGCAATGGGATGCTCCTTCACTGCCACCGCTCAAGACAATTGGTGGCTCATCCTCCTCCCCAAGCTTGGCAGCAGCAGCACTGGTGGGGGAAACAGGGACAAATCAGAAGCCAGGGTGGCTTTCATAATTCTGGGACTGTCCCTGGAAAATCGGGACACTTGTGGGATATGTGTCAGGCTTCTGGGAATCCGATCACCCTCCCTCACAGCTGGCTGCCAGAAATGGGAAAACAAGACGTTCTTACCAAGGTAATTTATTCAATATTCACAGAAGGAGACGTAGGATGTCTTCTCTCCGAATAAAGTCCCACACCCTCCATCTCTCCTATTATATGTCATTCCTACATCAGTTAATCTGTGTTTTCTGCCTCTGAGATTTCTGTTCTCCTACTCTCAAAGCCCGCCAGGAGCTGGGAGAGAGAGGGTATGGCATGCTTTCCAAAGACACAGAATCTGTTAGCTGTCTCTCGCCTCTCACTTCTTCTTCCTCCTCTCCCATGATTTCCCAGCTTCTCCCCTCTGCAGCCTCTGAACTGTGACCTTCTGCAAACCACTGTTCTAAATCTATGCTGTCTCCCTCTTCTCTGGGAAGTGCAGCAGGAGGGGGACGGTCTCCACCATTCGCCCTCAGTCCAGTCCTTGACAGTATGGCACTCTAGCTATTTCCAGGCTTCTGGCCCTGTGAGAAGCGAGCAGATCATTAAAGCTCAGTTTGAGATGCCATGAAAGCTGTTTAGAGCCAAAAAGAAAAGTATCCCTTGTATATCTTGTTCCTTTTCTTCCTTCTGCCTCACAATGCCTTGGTAGTGTTACCTTAAGTGTTCTTTTTAGGGAAGAATAAAGTGCCCAATAATAAGCGGACATCCTGTGCTCCATATCCACTTGTATAAGTAAATCTAAACTGAGGAGTGATTTCTTTTCATTCAGTTGTATGCTGGCAAACTAGTTGTTAGCTTTGGCTGGCACTGGTACAGACTGGCATCAAGTAGCAATTTATTATAATAGTCTCTACTTGTATATGGAGTTTTCAACAGTATGCAATAATGCATCTTTAGGAGGAAATGACATTTTTTTGTGTCCTAAAATGTTACATTTGATGGAGGGACATGGCAGGCTATCAGCCTGTTCCCCGCCGCATTGTTGAAATTGCTCTGCTCAATAGTTTTATCACAGTAACATGAAATTTAAGACGGTCTTTAATCAAAAGCTATCTTCTGTTCCCAGACCATCGTTAGAGGAAATAAACCTTGCAAGGATACTTCAATCAATGGATTGCTCGAAGAATTCGACAATATCTCCGTGACACGTTCCAACTCGCTCCGGAAAGAGAGCCCTCCCACCCCTCGCCTGGGACACGCCAATCATATCGAAATTCACCAGCAGGAAAATGGCTACATCACGTATTCTCAGTATTCGAGTGAGTCGGAGACCGCTACGGACTTCCTTGCCGAAAAGTACAGAGACAAGAGCATTCATGGGGAAGAGTTGGACAGATATTCCAGGGGCAGCTGTGCTGCCAAGCAAAATGGGCACATGGCAAAAGTGAAAGCCAGCGAAATGTATTTTTCGGAAGCTAAGCCCCTGAAGTCTGATATCTCTAGGTTCTTGCCAGATTACCATGCTCACATGGAAACGAAAAGCAAACTGAATGAGTATGGTGGCTTGAAGCTGGAATATCAGAGGGCTCCTAGCGGATCGTCCCTGGATTATAAAGAACCTTTTCATTTCACTCCTTCTAGGACTTCCATTCACAGTCATTGCTCAGGAGAGAGACTAGAGTACAGTGACAGCGACTGGGCCAAGGATGATTATGACAAAAGGCCAAAGTCGTCCTATGTAAACCAGACAAGCCCTCAACCTGCCATGAGACAGAGGTCCAGGTCAGGCTCTGGTCTCCAAGAGCCAATCATGCCCTATGGAGCAAGTGCTTTTAAGTCCCATCAGCAAGGCCATTCGTATAGCTCATATACCTACCCTCGATTATCAGAAACCGCAGCAGGCATTCCAAAGGTAAATTTTTACAGGTCAACCTTTTCGACATTGTGGTCATTTCAGTATTTGGAGTTGAACACTTATTTTGCAATCTGATTTTAGCCCCAGTATCCCTGGTGGGTCCTACAGAAGACCTGGTTTCTTCCCAGGGAGATGAAAGGTTCTTGAACATAGGCCTCTGAATATGTATGAAGGTTTCTCATTTTTTATGGTTCGATCGGAACTCCAGTGCTACTTCTAAAAATTGGTACTGGCACTAAATTGAGCTGTGTAGTTCAGTGATAGGTTTTTTGTTTTTCTGTTTTTCTGTTTGTTTTTTGGCCAACAGATACTACTAGAGATGTTCAAAACCAATCCATTTGTTGCCAAAAAAAATTCCACCTATCTGCTTCATAATATCAGATCTAATTGAAGAGAGCCTCAGATATCTGTGCTTTTAGGTGTCCCCCCAGCAGCAACCCCATGTGTATCCAAATATGGGTGTTCACTTCATTTCTTCCAATGGGAGGTGCATCTGGATGGGAATCTAAGTATGCATCCCATAATGATCTATACATTTTTGGCTAGCTGGTACAAGAGTTTCCATACCCAGCTACTGCTCCCTGCCCACCCCCACCCCCACTGACCGCCATCATGCAGAAGAAGTTGCCCACACAGCCGATCATCATTTGTTTTCCTGGCAGATAGTAAACCAGACAGCAGTGGAAATTTCAGGACAGTCAGACAAATAGCAAAAATTAGGGCGGTCCGATTGCTGCGGCTTCCCTATACATGACACTTAAATGCACACCTGCAAAATAATGATAATAATAATAGCCAAATGTTTATCTGTCCCACCCCACTTCCCATTACGTTAAATAGAATTTGCCTTTTATGGGTCCTAACTTTATGTCATTAGTAACTCCACCGCAAACAAGCGAAATCCAGTGATGTAGACCTCCAATAGGTAAGTTCTCCAATATGTTAAAGAGGAGGGAGTCAGTGGGTGGTTGCTGTTTTGGGCGGCACCTACACATTCAATGCAGTGTCTAGAATGGCCTATAGATCAAGGATGTCGTTGGACTACAATATGCACCATCACTGACCATTGGCCCTGCTGGCTGTGGCTGATGTGAGTTGTGTTCCAGCAACATCTGAAGGGTCAAAGGTTCCCCATCCCTCCTGTAGATGCTTGATAGCTTCTCCTGCAAGCAACGCCATGGTTCTCATCAAGCCAGGTGCCCCAACTCTAGTGGGCCAATGTGTCTTCACCCTCCTCAATGTTTGTTGGAAAGGGGCCGCCCCCTTATTGTGTGTGCATGATGTCACATGGATCACATGTTGTCAGTTCAGTGGCCGGCTCCTCCAGACGATGTGACATCATGCAGGCGCAACACGCACCGGGCCCACTCAGTCGTTTGAAGCCTTTTCCCATGAGGATTTGAGCACATCTTCTCAAAAATACCTCTCATATCTGAGTGTTCCATGTTAAAGTGACGCTTCTGATTCAGAGTGCCATTCTATACATGACTATGCAGAAGTAAAGTCCCATTGAGTGCAATGGAACTTACTTCCTGGTCAGCAGATATAGGATTGCAGTGCCTGTTTCATCCGTCTGTTCCAACCAGTCTATGATTTCCAAAACAAATAGTGTTTTTGCATAAGGAAAAAGCAACAACAGATGTCTTCCTCAGGGGAAATGGTGATGGTTTAAGTCTAAAAATCAATTAATGACATAGATTATTTAGCTCCCCATCATTATTTTTAGTTCAGGTTTGGTTTTTTTTAATTACCTCTGGGGATGGGGGTATCTAAATTTTGCCCCTTCTTCTGTAAAGCTCCCTTGACATTTTTCAGTGACATCAATATCATCCTTCCGAAATGTTAACCATATCTTACTTCTAGACTGAATATTTCTCCTTGCCAAGTGCCTGAGCATGTGCATGGAACACTATAGCCTAAATGCACAGACACAAGCAAGCCTTATGAAATAGCAAATCCATACCTGGCTGCTATTGCTGCATATGTGGTTGAGCTTCAATTGATACAAGCAAATAGTTAAAGCCTTTGCTACGGAGAAGTCTTTTGCAGTAATATATGCCATTGGCCCCAGCACAATCCTGGTGAACTTTGTAGGCTTATTCCAGACTAAGAGCTAGTTTAACTGAGCCTTTTAGAACTGTACAATGTGAGCTGACTCTACCCATAAATGCATAAAAGGAACCCTGATGCATCAATCCCCATCTAATCCAGTATCCTGTTCCCAATGGCAGCCAACCAGACATCTTCAGGAAGCTCAGAAATCTGGGCATGAAGACAGCTCCCCTCCCATGCTATAATATAATAATAATAATTTATTTTTTATACCCCAGTCACTCTGGGTGGCTCCCAACAGAATATTAAAACCACAATAAGACATCAAACATTAAAAACTTCCCTAAACAGGGTTGCCTTCAGATGTCTTCTAAAAGTCAGATAGTTGTTTATTTCCTTGACATCTGATGGGAGGGCGCCACTACCAGGAAGGCCCTCTGCCTGGTTCCCTGTAACCTCACTTCTCACAGTGAGGGAACTGCCAGAAGGCCCTTGGACCTCAGTGTCTGGGCTGAATGATGGGGATGGAGACGCTCCTTCAGATACACTGGGCCGAGGCCATTTAGGGCTTTAAAGGTCAGCACCAACACTTTGAATTGTGCTTGGAAACGTACTGGGAGCCAATGTAGGTCTTTCAGCACTGGCGTTATATGGCCCCAGCAAACTCTCCCAGTCACCAGTCTAGCTGCCACATTCTGGATTAGTTGTAGTTTCCAGGTCACCTTCAAAGGTAGACCCACGAAGAGTGCATTGCAGTAGTCCAAGCGGGAGATAACCAGAGCATCCACCACTCTGGTGAGACAGTCTGCAGGCAGGTAGGGTCTCATCCTGCATACCAGATGGAGCTGGTAGACAGCTGCCCTGGACACAGAATTGCTGTGCCTCCCCTCCCAAAAAACCCCAAACCCACATTCAGAGATATACTGCCTCTAAGGCTCTAACTTCCATTTGGGTATCCTGCTTATCTATGACTTTGTCTAATTTCCCTGCAAAGCCATCTGAGCCGATAGCTGTCCCTACCGCATCTTGCAACAGGAAATCCCGCAAGTTTATTATTCTTTGTGCTTGTCGGCACATTCTCCCACTCATTCCAAGTTGGCATTCTGAACCTGTTCTGCATTTCAGTTCGGCCCCATGGCGAATCCAGGGGTTGGGCAGGCTATGTGACACATTTCATCACATGCCTGAACTGCAGTCCACAATGCCCACTGAGTCAGTCTTCATTTCAGTGAATCAGCTTCGTGGGGTGGGAGAAGTGCACTTCATTTTATTTAATTGAACATGTCAGGGTGGGGGTGTCCATTGTCTGTTTTCCTCTGCTATTTTGCAGAGACACAGTTATCCGCCTACGTACCCATAGAGGATGGATTTCTGGATCAGTGCTTTCGATTGCATTCGAATCAGATGGCTCACTCCCCAGCCACCCCCAGCAATCTCTTACACCTTGCTCTTTGGAAGTGTACAAAATGGTTGTTTCTTGTTGCTGCTGATGTTGCATTCTCATCCTGTACCTTCTATTTCACTTTCGCTCCCCTCCCCAGAAAAAAGTGAAATGAGTTTTTTAAGCAGGAGGGATATCCACCTCCTAGCAACTGAAAGGCCCTTTGTGCCAAAGGGATAACCTCCTTGCTTGCGTTACACAGAGAATAGGCAGCACAGCTGCCGCTGCAGCAGCATGTTCCGTTTCACTGCTGTGCTTTTGATGGATTTCTTGTCAGAACTTAATCTGCTCTGCTGACCTGGACCTGAACAATCAGATTCCCTTCCCTCCCACCTCTTTCCATTTTCTTCAGTCATTCAAAGAATTTCCTTTGGGAGATTAATTAAAATATAAATGTCAAAAAGAAGTATGCAATGAAACAATACGTATAGTGCATGCCACACTCTGGATTTTGCAATGCTGTGGATCTCTATGCTTAGACCTGATTAGAATTAAGGTGTGTCAAGATTATCTTTTGTTACGCATGTCACAGAAAGCAAAAAATTAATAATGGAGCATCTTGAGTCATAAGTGTGTGTAAAATATAAGTATGAGTGCATTTTTACAAAAGCTTGTTTTGTTTTTCTTTTTTCCTTAAACCTGTCTCTTGTAGTTGGCCATGCCTTTTAAAAAAATGCTACTGCTGATTCAATTCATTAAAGTAAATTTCAAATCACTAACATGGAAAGGTAATTAGACTCTATCTAACATGTGAGCTGTCCACATCATTATCAAAAGACAAGGAGGAGAGGGGGCAGAATAATTACCAACCAACCTCTTCTCAATAATTTGCTGGATATTTGTCAAGAGCTTTCTCATGGAGAGAACCTGTAACCATTAATTTAAAAGGTGGGAGAGGACTGGCAGATAGACACAATTAATTTCAGTGATCTGAAAAAAAGAGAGAAGGCAACTGCTATAGCTCTTCACATAATTAAAAAGCAAACACAGCAAAGCCTCTCAAGATTTGGTCTAAATTCACATGAAAGAGAACCTTGTAGAAGCTAAGCAGATCTGTGTCCGGTCACTATCTGGATGGGAGGCCAGATGGGAAGCCTTCTGGCTAGAATTCCATCATGGAAGGACAGTGGGATATGGTTGTAAACAAATATATATAAATAAAACAGCTTCTGCATTACAAAGTTGTGCCCATCCCAGATTCTCACATTGAAGTTACAGGAACCAATGCTACCTTGGTAGGATATCAGCTTTACATCTGGTTTTGTAGCAGTCCAGGAATGGGCATCTTCAAGGCATGCTTGGTTGCAGCCAAGTTTCCTTCATTTTTGGCTTTCAAACTTTCAGTTGTTTGAAAAGGTATATCCTCAGACACTCAGAAAAAAACAGAGAGCAGGCCTTCTAATGAACCAGAGATCTTTAGAAGGTCTACCACCCAAAAGAGCAATTGGTCCCTTCAACCAAAGTGACGGAAAAAGGGCCATTATTTTCCTCCATACCTAGGGTTTTTTTGAGATGCTCGTCAGCGTTGGCAACAGAATATGGAATAGGCTCAACCTCTTCCAGAGAGGCTCTCCTTATGAATGCAAGCCACCGCTCCACTTGTACAAATACAACTGAAACTGAGAGGTCTTGCACTAGAGGAAAAGTCAGAGAAGCAGCCATCCATGCACTTAAATTATTAGCAGTCAGCCTCCCATGTTAAGCATGGTGCTGACCCAATCCCCAGCAAACATGGACTCCTTTGTCATTTTGCGAGATACAGCGAGCTCATTAAAGCAGCTTGCCATTAATTCATGGGCGAAATAATCACACGTGTCTGTTGCCGGCACCCAGCTCATTTATATCTCTGAAATTTGCAGCTCTAAAACGCAGTTGGCGGTTCCGCACTTGGTGAATAGTCAGCAGTTTCTGGAGCCTTTGGAAGCGCTCTTCTTTGAGAAAGAGAAGCCCGGCAGTTCTACACTTCAGATACGCCTTCTGAGCTTGTAGGAAGCCTTCTTTCCATCAAAGCTTGCTGTGAGATTAAAAGACGAGCGAGTCCGCCAGACATGAGAGTTTGCCAGACGCTAATCTCTGCATTAAATCTATCTTCCTCCACTGAGTACACCCTACTCACAAACACTCCGGCGCCATGCAGCAGCCTACAGTGACAAATTGATGCTGCGGCGAACTCCCTTTCTCCCCTCCGCCCCACCCTGCAGTCTTAGCATAAAATGGTCAAATGATGTTCCACTGCAGAATTCAATTTCACAGTTCAGTTGGATCCTTGATTACACTGCCAAATTCAGATTAATGTGCATTTAACTAACATGGATCAGGGAACTCCTGGCTGCCAGCCAGCAGTAAAACTAGCAACGGAGAGCTGTTTAAGAGCTCTATGCTTTGTCCTCCCTGTGCGCCACCACTGAAATTGATTGATTAAATAAATTCACAGCTATAATTATTTGTAATTGTGCTACATCATGAGTCTGTGTCGAAACCCCCCACCCACGTCGGAGATGTTACGCACATTATCCCAAGCTCTTTTGCTTTGAACAAAGCTGAAAATTATTCCTTTTCAGAAATGGTTTACATTTTCTGTTGTTGTTAATCTTGCGCCCTCATAGGTACATTTTCCTCAGACTGGCTCAGAAGAATATTTGAGAATGTCAAGAATAAATGGATAAAAAGCTAGGTGGGACATTTAAAACAACAAACAACAAAGAATGAAATAGTCTGAATTCTAAACTCTCGCAAGCAAATCTGATTAAGCGTCAATGTAAAACATCATTGTCATCTTGTAAAGACTGCCACTGATTTAATTTCTTTTTGACTTTTTGATTTAAACAATAGGAATTTTTTAAAAAGAGTTGGTCATTTTAGGAAATAATTCAGGAAATGGCTAACTCCTGTATTTTTCTTTGAGAAGGCTCCTTTTAAAAAGAGGCTGAGCTCCTATTTGATGTGCCCATCTTATAAATTCGTTCAGGGATGAAATCTCATTGTGTGATATTCTGTGCTATGTACACATAGTTCACTCAAGTTGCATGCATGCTACTGATTGGAGATTACACACATAAATATACAACCACACCCCAGCGGTTAGCACAGTGCTTCTCAAACTTGGGTCCCCAGCTGTTGGTAGACTACAACTCCTATCATCCCTAGCTAGCAGGACCAGTGGTCATGGATGATGGGAACTGTAGTCCAACAACAGCTGGGGACCCAAGTTTGCTCTTCAGATATTGTTGACTACAACCCCATAATCCCTTGCCATTGGGCATGCTGGCCTAACCCCCAGCAAACATGGACTACGTTTTCATTTTGCCAGATACACAGCTTTGTAACATTATAAAGGGAGCTGGGGAACTATTTTTCCAATTTCTCTGCATCCAAACACGTGGAATGCCTGGACCATTAATACTGCGAATTATCTGTTCCTACAGGTTATGTGGAGATGCTATATCTTTTGGTTTTGAGTCTTTGCTAGTGGTACTCTCCACCAGTTAAAGATTGTTAATAAGTTCAGCTTTTTGGCTTTCACCCAATTGACCCATCCATCCATTAATTAGAATAATATTTAAATAAAGTTAAACATTGTAAAACCACATGAAAAGTGACTTTTTAAAAAAATGCTGAAAGAAGGATCCTTTGTTCAAGCCCACATTAGTTCATTCCCTGACATCTCCAGTTCAAGGGCTTATGGTAGCTGGTACTATCAAAGCCTTAGACATTGGAGAACCAATAGTAGCTGGGCACTACCAATCAAGACAGACTCAAATTTCACCCACTGGGAGGCAGCTTCATATGCCTAGAGAAAAATATTTACCTTAAAAATAGCCTTAAGACCAACAGCTTTTAAATCAAGCATAAATAAAATACTTGAGTTAAAACGCCTTCTGAGAACAAGGAAGTTCTAGGTCCATTGTATTAAGAACATACAAAGCTGCTGCATGGTCCGTATGGTCAGACCAATGGCCACATGGTCAGACCAATGGTCCATCTACTCAATAATTTCTTTGCTGACTGACAGCAGCCCTTCCTGGAGATGCCTTAGGACCTTCTGCATGCAAATCAGATGTTCTACCACTGAGCTGTGGCCTTTCCTCATTGTACCATTGTGATAGATTCAGGTTTAGAAAGGCCATATTGAAATATTGGCACTGATTTCAGTGGACCATTGATAGCTACAGTCACCTATAGCTCATACTGTGAAGAACATAAGAACAGCAATGTTGGATCAGACTGTAGCCAAGCGTCCTGTTTCTTACATTGTCCAGAAAGACCACAAGAAGAAGATGAAGGCAATAGACCTCTCTCCAGCTGTTCACCTCTCAACAGAAACTGGTATCCAGCACAGATTACCTCATAAAGCCCCATTGATAGGTCTGTCTTCTGTGTATTTGTTCAACACCCCCCCCTTTAAAGCCATCTAAACCAGTAGTCATCACCACATGACAGCCAATTTCATAATTGAATTATGTGCTTGGTGAATATGTCCTTGCTCTCATCAAAATGGAATCTACTGTCATTCAGTTTTATTTATGAACACCATTCTTCAAACACACACACACACACACAAAAAAAAACCACACACACACACACCCTTTTCCTTGAAAACTTTCACCTTCCCTTGTAGGAAAGATGTTCCAGCCTCCTGATCATATCACCTGCTGTTGTCCGCATTTCCCCCCGCTGTACAACATCCTTTTGTGGAGTAAGAAACTAAAATGTTCAGAGGTGCTAAGACCACCCAAACAGGTCAAAGGATCTCTTGAACCAAGGATATTTAGGCTCCATACAGAACCACTGGCATTACAGCAGTTTACCCATAAGGCAGTGGTGGCTAAACCAGGGCTCTCTAAGTGTTGCTTGACTCCACTCCCATCCTCTCCTACCAGATATCTGCCATCTTAAAAGGCTATTTTAAGCCTGATTATCGTCAAATGGCCTGTACTCAGCTACCTTCAGTAGCCTCGTGCTTTTGATTTTAGAATCATAGATGCAATGCAGGAGTCTTCTCACAACTCACAACCCTGAGATTAAGAACCTCATGCTCTACTGGCTGAGCTATCCAGCAGCTAGCTTTTGTCAGGTTCTTTTCAGTCCCAAAGGTTAATCAGATCACAAATTATTTTACATCTACAATTAAACCTTTAGTTGATAATCTAGTATGTGGCAGAATGGAAATCGCCTTTCATTTTCAGGAGCCTGCTAAAGCAATTCATTGCAATTTCATTCTTTTAGAGCTTAATGCAGGAAACTGCAGCCCTCTTGGACTACAACTCACATCATCCCTGACCATTGGCCATGCTTGCTTAGGCTGATGGGAATTGGAGTCCAACAACATCTAGAAGGCCGCAGATTCCACCACACCTGACTTAATGTATGGCCTCTGATAAATCGTTATCCTTAGGCACATGAAAATGCCAGCAATTGTCACTGTTCAGTTTTCAACGAGGAAAAGTTTTGACAAGGATACAATCCCTCTTAGCCCAAAACTTATGATTCTGCAATTAGGGAAGCAAATTCCCAGGGGGGGGGCGTGGAGGGAGGATTTCTGTTCTGAAGACTGGGTTGTAAACTAAGCTATTTCTGAACTGTTGTGGACAGTATGAAACATCTCCTGTCTAGTCAAACAAGGGGAATGGTCAGGGAAATTGGTTGCGTGTTGTACAAACAGATGTTGCTGCATCAATCTGTCACGATGGACTTTCATTTGATAGGAAACTGTGTTGCTTCACAGGCTTCAGAATGCCAATAAATGTTGCGCAATAATATCCCCTCTAACCCCATCAAGAAACGGTTATTCACACTCATTACAGGGGGTGCGGGAGAGAATGTATCAGAGATTTACGTGGCACATGCTCTTTGCACTGTGTTGTGTTCCATCCTGCTGTCAGAATGACAGGGCAGCAGCAGCACCTGTTCTGCTCAAACCACTGTCAGCTAGAATCAGAGCAGATCAGTAGTGGCTGGCCATATGAAAGGAACTTCTTCCTATTAACAGTATGAAAGGGAAAGGTCTTATCCACACTAAGCTTTTCTCCACTCTTTCCAAGCATAGTCTGCTCTTTAAAGCTCAGTGTCCAAACACCTTTTTCTTGTGACTCTAGGCAGCGGTTCTCAACCTGTGGGTCCCCAGATGTTGTTGAACTACAACTCCCATCACCCCTAGCTAGCAAGGCCAGAGCTCAGGAATGATGGGAGTTGTAGTTCAACAACATCTGGGGACCCACAGGTTGAGAAAGGCTTCTCTAGAGCTTCCACTGTGAAAACCTCACAATCGAAGCAAACATCAATCTGTGGGAGATCTGAATCGACATTTGCTCTGATTCAGCTTTAAAGGGGGGGTTGTAGGGAAAGCTTTGGGGGAGGGACCAACCCAGAAATGCTCAGATGTGGAGCGTTAAGGCATGGACCTCTGCCTGGAAAGAGTTGGCCAAAAGGTAACTGGATTTAAAAAATATCTGGTATGTAGCAGTCTGTAGGGTCAGATTCTACTGGTAGATGATTTCAACCAGGGGCACCAACTATAGAGGGCAGAAGGGGCTTCAGCCCCCTCAATATTTCTATGCAGGGGGCTGACCCCCCCCCCATATTGAGGGAACTGACATCCCCCGCTGCTGCCGGGTGAACACTGGCTTGCTGGGTGAGCTCTGGCCCACCAGGTGGGGGTGGGAGCCATGGAGGGTGATTTTTCCCCTCTGCCCCCACTGACATCACATGATTCTACCCACCCCCCAATGTGTGTGTGTGGGGGGGGGGGTAAGTCAGCACTCTGGATTTGGGCTGAATAAAAGTGCAAGAAAAACCCAGACTTCTTCAGAGAGGACAATAGTCTAATTTTGGAGAGTGATAATATGGTCACATTCCACTGATGAGGAGATCTTGCCAGTTAAGAAAGGTGCTGAGATTGGCATATCTGCTATAGGGTTGAATAACTGTAAAGACCTGAGCTGTGAATAACGTACATAATGGGACTCCTAAAATCCCATTCAAGTCAATGAGACCTGCCTTAACTGTGCACAGGTTTGCAATTCCAGTATACAAGAGCACATGTGCTGCGGAAGCAGCTATGCAACCCACAATGTGAGGTTAGTAGCTCTGCAACCCATGGTAGAAGGACACAAATGTAGGGTGAAATCTAGTGGGAAGTTGTCCTGAACTTGAGATGAATGGGACCTGTGATAGTTCAATGCAGATTGTGCAGGACAATTTCTTTGTGGATTATGCCCATGGTCTGAAGACTATGTCTGAAGACCAAGGATGAGAAGCCAATGGACCTCCATATCAGCCGCAGCCAACGCAGCCAGTGGTCAGGGTTGATGGAAGCTGGAGTTCAGCCACAGGTTCCTCCCCTCCATCTGGGTCCTGTAGAATCGGCTGCAATTATCTCAACTAGAGTCAGAGAAATATGCATCTTGGAAAAGCAGGAAACCAGTAATATTTGAAGACACCTTGTTCTAAATCAGATTACTGACCCATCTAACAAGTGTCACCTGGGCCAACCGCCTGATGGTCCCCAAGGGTACAAGCAGAAATATTTCCCACCCTTGCTATCAAAGATCCTTTTAACTGGAGATGGCAGGGTTTCAACCTGGGATGTTAGGCATCCAAAGCATTTGCTGCCCACCAACCTGTGACCCACCATATGAATGACAGTTGCCTGCAATCTACCTGCACCAGAGTTCAACCAGGTGCTTCCAGCTGCAGCCATCAGTTGCTCCCTTCCCTAACCACTGAGCTGTGGCATTTACTCTTCTTGAAATAATGTGCTACATTGAAAGAGATTACTGTGTATCGGTTGAAACAAGTAGCATATAGATTGTAGAGTTGGAAGGGACCCTTCCCTGAATTGCAGGAATATGCAGCTGCCCTATGTGGGGATTGAACCTGCAACCTTGCCATTATTGGTACCGCCAAGTACCAATTGGTTCTAACCAAGCTACCCACTTAGTAGGGGCCAGCATTTGGTTCCTGAGAGATGTATTGAGTAGGGAGCTGGCCATGCTCAGATGGCCCAACTTGAGAGATGCCACAAGAGCAATCACGTCCTGTCATTATTTGGGAAACACTCAAATTAATAATAATAATAATAATAATAATAATAATAATAATAATATACACTGACCGTGGCAAAGTTTCTTTCGGAGGTCGCAAGAAACAAAGACCATCATGCTCTCTAGACATAACAAAATGACTACCTCAATCTCTTTCGCCTGTTGTTTGTTTGTTTGTTTTAACTGTAACTTGTTTTTGTGGGTCTATGGACCGCAATAAGGATAATAAGGATAATAAGGATAATAATATATACCCTGCCCATCTGGTTGGGATTCCCCAGCAACTCTGGGTGGCTCCCAACAGAATATTAAAAACACGATAAAATATCAAACATTAAAAACTTCCTTAAACTGGGCTGCCTTCAGATGTCTTCTAAAAGTCAGATTGCTGTTTATTTCCTTGACCTCCGGTGGGAGCGCGTTCCACAGGGTGGGTGCCACTACCGAGAAGGCCCTCTGCTTAGTTCCCTGTAACCTCACTTCTCACAGTTAGGGAACCAACAGAAGGCCCTTGGAGCTGGACCTCAGTGTCCAGGCTGAATGATGGGGGTGGAGACACTCCTTCAGGTATACTGGGCCGAGGCCGTTTAGGGCTTTTAAGGTCAGCAGCAACACTTTGAATTGTGCTTGGAAACGTACTGGGAGCCAATGTAGGTCTTTCATTGTACGTGAAACCACACTTACCTGTTGACTTGCTTCTTTTCACAGCTGGATTATGATCGAGCACAGATGGTTGTAAGCCCACCGCTGTCTGGGTCAGACACTTACCCTCGAGGCCCAACCAAGCTACCTCAAAGTCAAAGCAAAGTCACGTATTCAGGCAGTGGCTACCAGTACCCAGCAGTCTATCACAAATTCTCCCACTATCACCACCAGCCTTCTCTCCAGCCAAGCTCACATTACATTTCCACAGCTTCTTACCCAAGCTCCCCAAGCATCACTTCAAGTGCTTATCCTCCACCAAGCTGGGGCTCTTCCTCAGACCAACAGCCCTCCCGGGTCTCTCATGAGCAGTTCCGAGCGGCCTTGCAGCTGGTGGTGAGCCCTGGTGACCCTCGGGAGTACTTGGACAACTTCATCAAAATTGGGGAAGGCTCCACTGGTATCGTTTGCATTGCCACAGAGAAGCACACGGGAAAGCAAGTTGCGGTGAAGAAGATGGATCTCAGGAAGCAGCAAAGGAGGGAACTGCTCTTCAACGAGGTACGGCATTTTGGAAGTGTGGGAAGGTGCTTCCACCCTACTGATTTCAACTGGGCTTGACCATGCTGTTAGATTGTGCCCATTGGCTTTAGGTAGATATAAGGAAGCCATGTGTGGGACACGGGTGGCACTGTGGGTTAAACCACAGAGCCTAGGACTTGCCAATCAGAAGGTCGGCAGTTCGAATCCCCACGATGGGGTGAGCTCCCATTGTTTGGTCCCAGCTCCAGCCAACCTAGCAGTTCGAAAGCACGTCAAAGTGCAAGTAAATAGGAACTGCTCCAGCGGGAAGGTAAACGGCATTTCCGTGTGCTGCTCTGGTTCTCCAGAAGCGGCTTAGTCATGCTGGCCACATGACCCGGAAGCTGTACGCCGGCTCCCTTGGCCAATAAAGCAAGATGAGCGCCGCAACCCCAGAGTCGGCCACGACTGGACCTAATGGTCAGGGGTCCCTTTACCTTTACCTAAGGAAGCCATGGGGAATGGGGAGATCTGGGTGTGGCACCTTGAGCTCCTTGGAAGAAAGGTGGGCTAGAAACGTAATAAAAATAAAATAAAATTAGAGGTAAACATGCCTCCAGATTGTGCCCATCAGTTCTAATTGGACTTAAGGATGGTACTGAATTGGACAAAGTATCATTAAAAGGCATATTCTGTATCCACATGTCTTGAAAGACACCTCTGTGAGCTGTTGGATGTCTGTGTGGTGTCAAGTTTAGAGAGGGCTTAGCTAAAACCAGGACTTCTCTCTCATACACAGAAGCCATTGCTTTGATATAGTCACCCTTCTCTCATCATTATGTAAGAAAAACATTTACCCCCCCCAACCCACAATTTCCTTAGCTCCAGACGAAACAGAGCCTTCAACAGCCCTTTTTGGCAACTGCCCCCAGAAGCTACTAATCTCATTCTAAGTTGCCAAAGGTGTTGAAGGAAAAGTTGCATTCAGGAAGCTAAAGCAAGGAGGTCCAAAAAGATGCAGATGCTCTCCAGAGTCCTGAGGACACCGGCTTACACAACCAACAGTTCCTCTTAATATTGTCCACGTTAACTGGAGTGGCTCTCTGAGGTTTTCAGAAATGGAGTCTAATAATAATTTCCCCAGCCACTGTAGGAGGCTCCCAACTGAATATTAAAACACAATACAGCATTAAACATTAAAAACTTCCCTAAACAGGGCTGCCTTCAGATGTCTTTTAAAAGTAAGATAGTTGCTTATTGTTTTGACATCTGATGGGAGGCTGTTCCACAGGGCGGGTGCCACCACCGAGAAGGCCCTCTGCCTGGTTCCCTGTAACCTCACTTCTCGCAGTCTGTCCCTGCCCTTACAGTAGATGCCAGGAATGCAACTTGGGACGTTTTGCATGCAAAGTACATGTTCTGCCCCCATGCTACACTCTTCTCTGAGGGTAGATGCTGGCACCAGACCATCTGCTGCAGTGCTGGCAGTGGTCATAGAGTGCCACTCAGATGGGACCAGCCCGTTCCCATTCCCTGTCTTCCCAAAGCTCTTTATAGAAAGCATTCATGTCACCTTCCTTAAATGTACAATTCGTGATTCAGAGAGCCAAGTTGTGCATATACAGGGCAAACTTTCTTTCTTTCCATTTGCCAGCAAGAACAGCTTTCCTGTGTTGCATCTTTAATAGTTTAGGGAAGAGGCATTTCAGCAGCTTGATTCACTCCAACACTGCACCCACCTCAAATTCTATTTCTACACATTTGCTGTGGGCACAGGAACCCTTTACACAATCATAAGCCCAACACTTCACATTGCAAGTCACTTTTTTAATTCACTGGGGGAAGGTCCAAAGTTACGAGGCAGGATCTGTGTGCTTCGACCAAACATAAACCTAAAGCCCAGTTCCACATGAGGATTTCGTTTTGGTTCATGGTCAATATGTTTTAGTTCAATGTTATTTTGCTGATAATTCACATTAAAACTCTTTTTTTAAAGGTGTGTGTGTGTGTGTGTGTGTGTGTGTGTGTGTGTGTGTGTGTTGCGGCTGCTGTATAAAAATATATTTACAATTTGGCCTATGTGAATTAAAAAACAAAAGATGCGCAAAAACCCATTAGCACATTATTCAGAGGTTCTCCTCTTCTGTTCTTTAAGGTTGTAATAATGAGAGACTATCATCACGAGAATGTGGTCGACATGTACAACAGCTACCTTGTGGGAGATGAGCTGTGGGTTGTTATGGAGTTTTTGGAAGGTGGTGCTTTGACCGACATAGTGACTCACACCAGGTAAGCTGCATGAAATGGGTACGTTTTAAGACAAGACAACCCTTCCAGGTATCTGATAGTTTGCACCATGGTTTGGCTGCCTGCAAGGGCTTTCCCCATTCGCTGAAACTGGCTTGATCTCACTACATCAGGGTGGCATGGGTGGTGCTGTGGTCTAAACCACCGAGCCTCTTGGGCTTGCCGATTGGAAGGTTGGTGCTTTGAATCCCCGCGACGGGGTGAGCTCCCGTTGCTCTTTCCCAGCTCCTGCCAACCTAGCAGTTCAAAAGCACGCCAATGCAAGGAGATAAATAGGTACCACTGTGGAGGGAAGGTAAACAGCATTTCCATGCTCTCTGGCTTCTGTCACGGTGTCCCATTGCACCAGTTTAGTCATGCTGGCCACATAAACTGGTAAGCTGTCTGTGGACAAACGCCAGCTCCTTCAGCCTGAAAAGCAAGATAAGCGCCACACTCTATAGTCACCTTTGACTGGACTTAACCGTCCAGGGGTCCTTTACCTTTGCATCAATGAATTGAACCTCTGTACGTGAAGCATCAGCATGCATACAGAGGAAGGTAAAGTTTGTAAAATGGTGGGAAGGAATGAAAGGATTTGGCATTAGCATTAAGTCAGCACATTATGCCATTCTATCATTAGCAGAAGCAGCAGCAGCAGCAACAACAGAGGAAGAATAGTCGGAAGGAGCCATACACATTGGGTACATCCTATCCTGCTAATTCCTATTCAATGCCTTTGTCGTTTCCATGGCAACCTGTGAATTTGCTAAACATAGTTTGGTTGTACCATCAGATGTATCAGTAAGATGCTGCACAAGGGAAGTGTGGTGGGTTTGATTTCCAACATAGATGTGCTGGTGCCTGAGCAACTTGGAAGTCTGTGTGCTTAATTCTTTTACACTAGCTGATTCTCAAATAGGGGGAAATCTCGTTTGCTCTGTAACTTTTCTGCTGTGGCTATTTTAAAGACCCGCTTCAGCCCACATGCTAAAAAAAAAACCCTCGTAGCTTTCATTAGGAGCTATTTTCTGAACTGTTAGTCACCGTGCCAAATATTTTGACAGGCATTTAATTGCAAACAGATGCTTCCAGAAAACTCTTAAGTGCTGTCATTAGGGCCGGGATTCATTAGAAGCACTCCTTTCTTGTTACTTGAACATTTTATGGCCATCTCTCTAAGGTTTCATTGAAGGCTTTGCAGTATTTAGATAAATAACACAAGGCCACAGTGGACAAAATGTTCATCATGCCTGATGGCTTGACCACAACCAGGGTTGTGATTAGCTACTGACCATTCATTAGGCAAGAGATGTTGGAAGTCTTCATCTGCCTGCACTCCCTGTCTTCACGATGGCAATCTGAACATGCAGTGTTGGCTCCATCCTTGGCTTGAGTGCTCACAAGTGTTTGCCAGTGGGATGGTAAGAGTTTAAGACCAAGACCTGGGAGACCAGGGTTCAGATCCCACTTCTGTAGCCTTATTAGACTATACCGACTGGTGGGGTCTGTGTTGCTCCCGGGAGGGAGAAAGGAAATCAAATGACACCGAGGTTTGGTTCAGAGAAAGGGTTTATTCTGCTCTCCGGATAGCAGAAGGCACTTGCGTGGTCAATTCACAGCAAGTCCAAAGAAATGAGAAATTTCATGCAGTATATATATCCTCCAGGCACCCTCTCCCCCCTTCCCCAGGAATCCAACCACGTCAGCTTATACACATAAGTTGACATCCATGACCATAAACAGATATTCCTGTTCCGGTATTCCTGACCATAAAAGGTTGTTCCTGTTCCTATACTCTTATCTTGGGGCAGGAGGTCACCAACTCTAAGAACACTCCTGGCACCGTTCCAGGACAAGGTCTGTGCATCACTGTGGTCAGGAAGTAAGATAAGACCCAGATGTGTCATCCCTGCTCCACTTTGGAATGGACAAGGCCATTCATTAGGCATCACAGACTGATAAAGGAGAGAGCTTTGTTTATACAGCTGGGTTCTTGGCTCAAGTGCTCAAGTTAATGCATTTTAGCTAATGGAGAAGGGAAAATGGGGTTTGGGGGCTTGTTTCAGACTGACTGCACAGTCAGATTTTAGATTTGGTCAACCCATTCCTTCACTTCCAGCAATGAATCTCACTGGGGGACCTTTGGCCAGTCACTTCCTCTCAGCCTGAGCTACACCACAGGGTTGCTGTGAGGAAAAGGGGTGGATAGTGAACCTTATGCACAACTTTCAACTCACTATAATTTTTTGTGTGTGTGAACTCAAACTTATCTGTATAATGAAGTTGTTCATAAAAACACGGAATCATAGAGTTGGAAGGGACCATGAGGTCTAGTGCAACTCCCTGCAGTACAAGACTCTTTTACGCAATGTGGGACTCTAACCCACAACTCTGAGATTAAGCGTCTACCAAATGAGCTACCGCCCATTGGAGTTGTGTCAAATAATTTAATAAAAATAAAAAAATAGATTGATGGATTATTATTTAATTTCTATACCACTTAATATGTTGAAAACATCTCTAAGCGCTGTACAAAAAGCTTTTTAAAAAACAGACAATTTAAATATTACAAAATTGCACCGTTATATGTTAAAGTGTTCCATTAATGCAAAGTGACTAATGCATATAAATCAATGTCAATTCTTTTTCCTTCCTTCTCAGTCTCCGAGTTCTCACCCAGGATCCAAACAAACTCTCTGCTCACCCACAAAAGTCTCATAACAAAAAGAGTTCCTGGAAGCAGCAGACATCACCCTAGTCTCTTACCCTAGACTTGCTTCCCTAGTGCCCCTGTTCCCTGCCTGTTCCCACCAAATGGAACAGCCTTTCTCAACCATGGGTCCCCAGATGTTGTTGCACTACAACTCCCATCGTTCCTATGGCCAGTGGTCAGGGATGATGGGAGTTGAAGTAGATGAAAACACTACAGCAGGATTTCTTTCCATGTGTTGCTTTCTTTTAAAAATTCCAGAATGAATGAAGAACAGATTGCTACTGTCTGTCTGTCTGTCCTAAGAGCACTGTCCTATCTGCACAACCAAGGAGTCATTCACCGGGATATAAAGAGCGACTCTATACTTCTCACAAGTGATGGGCGAGTAAGTTTCTCAGCAGTTGATTTATTATTATGAATTAATGTTGTATACCAACCTTCATCCGCAGATCTCAGTGCAATTCACAACATGAGAATGTTTTTATGTTGTACAATTTCTTCTTCTTCTTCTTCTTCTTCTTCTTCTTCTTCTTCTTCTTCT
>JAXCMG010000070.1:2814526-2824708 GCA_034642415.1 Podarcis siculus | reverse complement strand
ATATATATATATATATATATACACACAAAGGTTATTTTGAACATCCTTTTCAATTCATTATATATCATTTTACAGTAAGCTTTAACCCCACTATTAGACCACCACATATGGTAAAAACAACCTTCTTTCTCTTTACATTGTCAACATTTGTTTGATTTAGATTTATACATTTTTGCCAGTTTACTCAGCGTTAGATATCAATGATATATTATTTTCATATAATTTTCTCTTAAACCATAACAGGCTGTAAATTTTATATCCACATTCCACAATCGTTTCCATGTTTCCATATCTATATTATGACCAATATCTATTGCCCAGTGAATCATTGAGGATTTCCCTAGATTTTCCTGGGCTTGATTACCTAGTTGGACATAGGTAAGTCTGGCTGGACAGCTTACTCTATGGTATTAACCCCTTCATGCACATTTCCCAGTAAGCTTTATCTTGGCTACTTTGGGAAATATGCAATTCCATCACTTACCAAAGCAGAGCCTTGCTTAGTTTTAACAGAGAATTATCAATACTGTACAGCTAAAATGATGGGCATCTGCTAAATATGTCTGAACACTGCTCACTGGATTATTTCTCTGATGTGTTATTTATTTGGGTTTGGTTTTTTCCCATTTCAGATAAAATTGTCAGATTTTGGATTCTGTGCCCAGGTTTCAAAAGACGTTCCAAAACGGAAATCACTTGTTGGAACCCCTTACTGGATGGCACCTGAAGTGATCTCCAGACTGCCTTATGGAACAGAGGTAAGTACAACCGGTGTTTTGTTCTATACAGCAACATATATTCATTTTATCAACCGTTCCATCAGACATTTATTAACAGAAGCACATTATCTTCAAAGCAAAAAAGACTTCTGGACCAGCTTACATGCCATGAAGCAAAACAAAGATTGTCCCTATGCACAGCTTACACTCTAAAAGAAACAGCACAAAAGGAAAGGTGGGGAAAGGGGGGAGGAGGAGGGAGGAGGAGAGCAAACAAACCCAGGCACCATTATTTTTAAAGCTACATGACAGTTCTTATAATGATAAGCTAAAATGGAAAGGAAGAGCCAAATGGATCACCGGAACAAGATGGTTTGAGCATATTACACCGATCCTGGTCTGACTGTGATGGCTGTCAATTAGTTTCTGGGGCCAATTCAAAGTGCTGGTTTTGACCTATAAAGGTTTAAACGGCTCAGGATCGCAATACGTCAAGGACCGCCTCTTTCCATATGAACCTACCTGGACCCTGAGATCATCTTCTGAGGCCCTCCTTTGTGTGCTGCCTCCTCGAGAGGTCTGGAGGGTGGCAACACAAGAACAGGCCTTCTCTGCATTGGCTCCCCATCTGTGGAATGCTGTCTCCAGGGAAGTTCGCCCGGCACCTTCATTATACACCTTTAGGAGCCAGGCAGAAAACGTTCCTTTTCAACCAGACCTTTGCTTGATTTGAATGTCATCCTAAGCCCTTTTAAAATGTGGGGTGTGTTTTTTTGGGGGGAGTTATTGGGTTGTCGTTTTTATTTTTATTATGTATTTTGTGGCTTTATATCTTGATTTTGTTCTGTAAAGTGCCCTGAGACCCATGGGTATAAGGTGGTACATAAATTCAAATAATAATAATAATAATAAGTGCCCCTGCTTCCCACCGCTCCCTGTACTGCAGCCTGATGTTATCACTGCTGCCAGATAATAAATACAGTGGTACCTCGGGTTACAGATGCTTCAGGTTACAGATGCTTCAGGTTACAAACTCCGCTAACCCAGAAATAGTACCTTGGGTTAAGAACTTTGCTTCAAGATGAGAACAGAAATCGTGCGGTGGCAGCGCAACAGCAGCAGGAGGCCCCATTAGCTAAAGTGGTACCTCAGGTTAAGAACAGTTTCAGGTTAAGAATGGACCTCCAGAACGAATTACCATATTTTTTGCTCTATAAGACTCACTTTTTCCCTCCTAAAAAGTAAGGGGAAATGTGTGTGCATCTTATGGAGCGAATGCAAGCTGCACAGTTATCCCAGAGGATAACTGTGTTCTGGCCTCTGGGATTCAGAATATTTTTTGTCTTGTTTTCTCCTCCAAAAAGTAGGTGCGTCTTATGGTCTGGTGCATCTTATAGAGCAAAAAATACGGTAAGTTCTTAACCCGAGGTACCACTGTAGTTGATGGAAGAGCCCAGTGGAGCAGGTGTTTCAGCAGGTCCAGTAAAGTGGCCTTGTGTGGCCCCATCTCTATTTCTGCTGCACTTGAGTGTATTAGGGAACCCCCAAGTAGCTAGTCCAATGGTCCCTATGAATACCAATGGAGGGCGCCATCCAACTAAGTTCTACTCAAGAGGAGACCCATTGAAATCAATGTGCCTTTCAGGGGCGTCTTGCCCATAGAGACAAGTGATGCGGGGTGCCAGGGCGCCAAGTTCTGGAGGGCGCCAGGGAAGAGGCGGAGGCTGGATGTGGCTCCTCCTGGCATCAGCTCGCCGCCCTCGCCCGCCTCACTGAAGCAGCACTGCACCCGGAGCCTCAGCCTCTTCCCCACCCGAGGAGGTGCCCTCCAGCCGCTGCCCACCTCCTCCGGCCCTGCAAAGCTTCTGGCACGATGGCGCCAGATATACTTAAGATGGCCCTGGTGCCTATGTTAGTTGTGTGCATTGATTTCAGTGGGTAGAACTAGCACTGGCTACAAACCATAACTTCAAAATGTCCTTGCACATTTAACCCTTTCCCATGGGAGAAGCTTCATGGGAACGGACAGGCCTTTGCAACAATTTTGGTGCCCGACCGAAGCTATCAGAGTCTCAGAAATTGCTGCAAGGATTCTCATGTACCAGCTGTTCGCATGATACTTTTCTCCATCCAGTGTCATCCTTTGTAATACTGCATGTTTAGAAAGGGAAACTGTAAGTGACCATTTGGGATGCATTGATTATGTAATATATTACTCAGTGCAAAGTGAAAAATCCATCATGCCTTACGGCTGCACATAAGATAAGGACATCACATTTTAGGGCCTATCATACTGAAGTTGCAAAATAAACTACGGTTCAATATTTAATACTGTGTTTTAGCTTTCTAGTGTTGAGTATTTTCTTAAATAAATAAATAAACCTACCCACTAAACAGGATTTCTGCTCAGATGATTTATTGGGCCAGGGTGCCTGGAGTTGATGGGCAAACTCACCCTGTCAAAAATATTATTGATAAAAAAAAATTGTCCAGTAGCACCTTAGAGACCAACTAAGTTTGTTCTGGGTACAAGCTTTTGTGTACATGCACACTTCATTATTATTTCTTTGATGTTTTATCGTGTTTTTAATATTCTGTTGGGAGCCACCCAGAGTAGCTGGGGAAACCCAGCCGGAAGGGCAGGGTATACCTAATAAATTATTATTATTATTATTATTATTATTATTTGTTCACTGAATCTCAAATCCAGCATGACACATTCAGTCGGAAGTTATAACAACAATTTGCAGCATCTTTGAATTTAGCTACCCCACCCCCCACAAAATCTACATGCTGACTGTGCAAGCAGAGAAAATATAAATTAACTCATAATCAATCTCAGTTCGAATTAGAAAAACGTTAATGTTCATTGAACCAGAGTCAGGGCTCATTATACAATCAAGGATTAACTGTACTGCACTTGATCTTCACCAAAAGGCTGAGAATTACAAACACAATAGATTTTGACTTAATTAACTGATTTCTAGTTTCAGTGGCATTACTAAATTTAAGCATAGGCAGTGATACCCAGTGAAACCCAGTGCATGGAAACTGGTAACACAGTCTACTCCAGCAGAAGAAGAAATTCCAGATTTTTTAAAAAAGCACTACCTAGGTTGGGATTAAATATCTTTCCAGAGCCACCCTGAATCAAATATGTAATCACACTCTTGGGACTCAGCTACATTAGTAAAAAATAAATAAAAATGTTTTGAATGTGTTATAAACATGCAATGGCAGATGGCACCGCTGAGCAAAAAAATTCTATGTGATTTTTACATAGCATTTTTTTCTTTTGTTACAACGATTTAATTTCTGACTTATTCGTAGCAGGTTTTTCCCCGTGTGTAGATCCACCCTGTGTCATCAGTCCTTCAGGAGAGATTTTCACCAAGCAGACTTAACTCTTTTAAAAATGTTGATAGGACAATGTCTCTATGGGGATTAGACATCTGTGTGCAGCACCTTTCAGACTTTAATACATGGATGTATATTGCAGGTGGATATCTGGTCCCTCGGCATCATGGTCATAGAGATGATCGATGGAGAGCCGCCTTATTTCAATGAGCCACCTCTCCAGGCAATGCGCAGGATCCGAGACAATTTACCACCAAGGGTGAAGGATCTACATAAGGTCAGAGGGTCCACACTTTCATGAAAGCCCTGGTCAGTCATTCTGAGCCTCAGGCAAATAGAATTGCATAGGGAGAGAGCAAAGAACACGCTTGATGGCCCTGCTCCTGTCTCCACATCTCTGTCACCCTGTGTCACCCACATAAACATCATTGGAGGAGAAGGTCTGTGGTGGTGAAGCTGCTCTATGCCTCTAAGGCTCCCTGCATGATCATGACTCAGTCTAAACTATGCATAGGGAGCCTACATCTCCGGATAAAGCTCACCACTGCAGACCTTTGCCCTCTGGTGTGTGGAAGGTGATGGACAAGGGTAATAAGTACATGACTGAAGGGTTGTGGGCAGCTGGGGAACTTTTGGCCCTACAGATGTTGCTGGTTCATAAGTCCCAGAAGCTTTTCTTTTGGGAATTATAGGGACAGAACTACCTAAACTGCATAGAAACTTATTCATGTATGCTACTACAGCAGCAGGAATGTTACTTGCCCCAAAATGGAAAGAAGCAGAAGTCCCAGCAAAGGAAGAATGCGTACAAATCTGTGAATCGGGTGGAACGCTCTGTCACAAGAGACTAGGGCCCTACGGGATTTGACATCTTTCCGCAGGGCCTGCAAGACAGAGCTGTTCCACCAGGCCTTTGGCCAAGTCTGACCCCCTCCTTCTGTAATCCTCATAGAACTCTAGCCCAATGGTTGCCATCAATTTGATTCTGAATTGATTTTAGAATGTATTTCAATTAATTGACTGTGATTTTATGTAAATTGTGCTATTTTTACTGTTGTTAGCCACTCTGAGCCCAGCTTTGGCTGGGGAAGGCAGGATAAAAATAAAATTGTATTATTATTTTATTGTTAAGAAATATACAGAAATGGTGAAACTTACTGGAAGAATAAGAAATCAGGGTAACAATATTTTTTTTTTACAAAATAATGAAAATTGTTTATTGATAAATTATAAACAGATAAAAACATTGGCAGGATTATTGTAATAACCTGCAGTTTTATACGAGTATAAATTTAAAGAAGATGAATAAATGAGCAAATTGAGTTAATTTGGATATGCAGAAGATATTAAAAACAAATTTAAGGAACTGCAGAAAGAGGGAGAAGGAAGTTTTGAAATGTCAAAGTCATTTTAAAATTAGTGAAATGTACAAATTTGAAAAGTATAAACAAACATAAGTCCCATCATCCCTGACCATTGGTTGTAATGGCTGGGGCTGATGGGAGTTAGAGTCTAACAAAAACTGGAGGGCCAAAGGTTCCCTAGCCCTGAGCTAGTGCATCCCTAATCTCCCATCATCACGTTAAGCACTGATGGACTGAAGCCTTGGGCTCATTACAAGGTACCTTCATAAGAACCTAAGAAGAGGCCTTCAGCATCAGGTCAATGGCCCTTCTAGTCCAGCATCCTGTTTTCACAGTGGCCAAGCAGATACAGATGCAACTAGATTCATCCTCAAGCACATCCCTGAACAAATAGGTCCTCAAACTGCCTCTTCTTAGAGTTAGTTGAATGATGGCATTCCTGGACCCTCTGCTCAGAACGTAATCCTCTGCCCCAATGCCAAAGCTTCCCCTTTGGTTCACCCTTGGTACCTTTGGGGTTATTTGGGGTTCAGAGAAAGAGGAAGTGGTTGGGGCTATGAACAGAGCATTGTTTGGCACATACCTGCTCAATGATTTCCACACACCTGCACACACCTGCTCATGAAGTCAGCTCCTGTTGTAAGCCACTTGTTTCAATTTCTTGCAAGATTCGAAGAGGCACAATCTAGAACTTCGCCACCTTATTCCCACCTTCGTTCTGATGCATGCATAGACCAGGTCTTGGATAATGAACTCCTGAACACATGAAAGTCCCACAGCAATGCTGCACACTGCTATTAAATGACAGAAGGCTGCAGCACCGATCATTTAGGGGTTGCCTTCTTCACAATGTTGCTTTTGCTTTTCCAGGTTTCCTCGGTACTCCGTGGCTTCTTAGACTTGATGTTGGTGAGGGAGCCTTCCCAGAGAGGAACAGCACAGGAACTGTTGAGACACCCATTTCTGAAACTGGCTGGGCCTCCTTCTTGCATAGTGCCTCTCATGAGGCAATACAGGCATCACTAAATCCAGTAGGGTTCCCCCCTCGCTTTTTGTTTCTTCTGGAGGAGCTGGATGAAAGCTGGCAAGTAGGCCGAAGGCACCTCTGTTGAGCTACCACTGCTGGCACACGATGAAGGAGACTTCTCTGAGTTTATGAAGATACTTTCCCCCCTTTGCTTGGTAACCAGGCATGTTGACAGTTAATTCTCCTGTGTGGGGTGCAGCTTTCACAATCCATTGGTGTTGTTAGTCTGTCAACTACCGAAGCAGAAGGACGTTACTTGTAGCACAACCCAGATGGAGCATCCATTTTTTATTTGAAACCGAAGCAAGGCGGCACTTCTACTTCAGAAGGACTTTTTTCCTGACAAAAATGAACAAGCACTTTTTATCTCAGTTGTAGCAATGTGACGTATTTTGAAATGAATTTGTAATTTTCTGTACATTGCTTTTGATAATTTACAGTACTTTGATGTCATAGCGGTCGTGCTGTTAGAGGTGGTAGATGTAAGTTAATAAGCATTTGAGCGAGATCTTTCCTACTTTTCTATCCCTTTTGATGAGAAAGGAACACACACACACACACACACACACACACTTTAACAGCTCAGAATGTTGACAAGAACTTTTCATCTGTGTTAGTCAAATGTACATCTTCATTTTGCAAACATTCAACTTGCTGAGCAATACAAGATACTTTTTCTCCCCTTGGAAATAATGTGTAAAGATTTCAGTATTGTCTGGAAGCAATGAGTATCTTACAAAATACACAGGACCTTATGCCAAGGGCTGAATTGCATATTTATATTTATCATGTCAAACTGACAGCTATTGTGTGGCGGTATATCAAATCATCAGTGGCCACAGAAAGTGTCCAGATAGAGATTTGCTTGCCAAGAGGTAAGCTTTCCAGTTGTGAAAATATTTCAATTGCAAAGGCTGCAGTTGAGGGACATATGCCACTTATGACGTATGCCTATAGCTGGATGCTGATTTTGCTTATGCTCAAACTCCCACAGCCCTGCCATTGCCTTTGTTTCAGACAGGCCTGCACAATTTGTGAACACCAAGCTAAACACACACCTCTGCAGTCACCTGCTGTGGCCTGCCAACAGCTCAGTATATCACCTGTTTTTGCTAACCGTTCTTGGCCTGCAGTAACAGAAGTCTTTGGCACACATAACAAGCCACAATGCATAGCTAGCAAGCTGTGTCCCTTTTGGTGAGTTGCACAGATGTTGTGCAGGCCTGGTTGTGTGCAGCTTGTAGTGTAGCAGCAGGGGTCGTGGGGTTGTACCCAATGAAGTCATCCCATTCATGCAAAGACTCCCCATTGGGGCAACGCAACTCTCCTTCTTCTCCTCTCCCACCTCCCCACTGCACCCCAATAAATCTCTCCTAGAGTGTTGGGGGGAAGGAACAAACCAGATGTTGGGGGAGATCCACAGGAGAGCAGAGAGAAGGAAAGCATTATTGCAGAAACATGGATGGGACAACTTCATTTTTTGAGTGGAAAAAGTAAACAAAAGAATCCCATTGACCATCCAGTTTCACATCCTCCTTTACAGGGCAACATACGATGTGTCTGGGGACCCAAGTCATCTGGAGAAGAAAGACTTAGTGACTGGGCTCAGCTAGCAATGTGGGCGATTCTTTGTTTTAGTCTGTGTTGACTCCAGTGTCACAATATTCGTATCCATTATTTAGAGTCACGCTTTGGGAGTCAAACACCAACCTCAAGATGTCCAGCAAGTGACAGGGCATTTCCCAAGTTGAAATCCAAGTGTTTGTAAGATTCCAGTCAACATGTTCACCATTCAGGGGGAAACGCTGTGTAGACCCTATTGGAATGTGAATTCAGCAGTGACTACTACTACCAATTTTGTGTTGCTTGTTGAATATATTTGCATGTTTACCATAGACCTATAGCGCGTTGCCTTTATAAGTGCTTCATAATTATTTCCATGATGGAGGGGGCTTATTTATTAATGATTTTTTAAAAATTATGCACAATATGAAAGCCATGTATTTTCCAACTTTTTTTGTTATTACTGACTTCACTTGAAAAAATTATCTGACCCAAAATCTAACATATCTGGTTAGAACATTTTGCATTACGAAGGGTGTTTCTCCCCCCTCAACACAAATAAGTTGGTCATTACCTATTGTAATAAACAAGAAGCAAAACAAGAAGTTAAAAGGCTGCTGATTCTAGATAGATTTCTCAATGGTGATGAAGATCCTGTACTTTATTCCATCACAAATACATTAATTATTTTTTTTAAACCAAGTCAAAAAAGTAACTAAGTAATGCTTCTTCAGTTTGCATAACACCTTAAGGCTACAATCCAATATATACTTACCTGGGAGTAAGTCCCATTGAACTCAGTGAGACATCTTTGTGTGTACGCATGCCTAGGCTTGTGCTGTTAGTGCTTTAGGGGATTATCACAACTAAAGAAATAAATCACAAACTTACTTGAGGTTGGACACGGGTGGCGCTGTTTGTTAAACCACAGAGCCTAGGGCTTGCCGATCAGAAGGTCAGTGGTTCAAATCCCCGCGATGGGGTGAGCTCCCATTGCTCGGACCCTGCTCCTGCCAACCTAGCAGTTCGAAAGCACGTCAAAGTGCAAGGAGATAAATAGGTACCGCTCCAGCGGGAAGGTAAACGGTGTTTCCGTGCACTGCTCTGGTTCACCAGAAAGCAGCTTAGTCATGTTGGCCACATAACCTGGAAGCTGTACGCCGGCTCCCTTGGCCAGTAAAGCGAGATGAGCGCCGCAACCCCAGAGTTGTCAGCAACTGGACCTAACGGTCAAGGGTCCCTTTACCTTTACTTGAGGTTACAAAAATAATTTGCCAGTGAAGCCTATGTTGGTGTTCACTCTTACAATTTTATTTGGAACTAATGGCCTGATCTTATGAGCTACAGAAACTAGACCTGAACTTCATGATCCAGCTTCAGATGAAATCCTAACAGAGCATCATCCATAAGGTATTCTATACCAGTACTTACCCTTAGGTATCTATAGATACATCATAATATCATAATCAGAGCAACCCTGGACCCCCTGCTGCATACCTTTTGAGCAGTAAGTAGAATGTTCATACTTTTTATTTAATGTAGCTTTGCCACCATTCTGAAGCATCCAGGGCCAGTCCACCCATGAGGCAAGGTGAGGCAACCACCTCTGGTGGCAAGATTCACAGGGGAAGCAGATACCTATGTAGATATTTATCACCCTCTTGTTTCTGGTGCAGATCTTCACTCACCCTTTCTTCCCAGGCAGGTCGCCCTTCCTCCACCACCTGGCCTTATCCTTAACCTCTGAACTTTTCCCATCTTGACCATCTCATGTTGATCGAATGCTCCCTGGGTGGCAGCTATGGCTTGATTGAGGAAGGGCTGGACTATACCACTTTGGACTGATGGGAGGGGGATCACAAGATGGAATGTTCCTCCATGGGGGTGGAAGCCACTGCTGCTCACTAAAAAAACCTTTGTGCAAGACTGCACTAGAATCCTTCTCCCTGGCATGTTAATTTTTTATATGCAGGCAACATTTCTTGTATGGGAGACTTTCTAAGAATGTGAACTTCCACCTGCATGCTGGCATGGTACAGCCCAGATAGTCCTATGCTATTGCTGTGTTGTCCTGTGCTCTGACTTGCATGCTGCTTGTGCAAGGCAATAATAATAATAATAATAATAATAATAATAATAATAATAATAATAA
>JAXCMG010000070.1:2786869-2812840 GCA_034642415.1 Podarcis siculus | reverse complement strand
ATAATAATAATAATAATAATAATAATAATAATAATAATAATAATAATTTATTTGTACCCGCCCATCTGGCTGGGTTTCCCCAGCCACTCTGGGCGGCTTCCAACAAAGATGAGAAATACATTAAAATGTCACACATTAAAAACTTCCCTGTCTTCTAAATGTTAGGTAGTTGTTTATCTCTTTGACATCTGAAGGGAGGGTGTTCCACAGGGTGGGCGCCACTACCGAGAAGGCCCTCTGCCTGGTTCTCTGTAGCTTTGCTTCTCGCAATGAGGGAACCGCCAGAAGGCCCTTGGCACTGGACCTCAGCGTCCGGGCAGAGCGATGGGGGTGGAGACGCTCCTTCAGGCATACTGGGCCGATTTTTTATTTTTCCCTTCAAAATATAGTCCGGTCCCCCACAAGGTCTGAGGGACAGTGGACTGGCCCCCTGCTGAAAAAGTTTGCTGACCCCTGGTATAATGTGTACACAGCCCCTGGTGGCCCAAACCTTTACTGGATCTTTGCCTCGACTGGTAACGTTGGTTGGTAGCATAGCCTTCCTGGGATAGCAACGAAAGTGCAAAACAAAACACCCAGAGCATTCTTTTCATTGGGCCCTCTCATTTTCTGTGTTCTGGTGTTTACCAGCAGCAAGAGATTAATTCCCAACATTAATCTTTGTCATCAATTTCAGCAAGGGCTGATGTTACCTTTTCCAACACAAAAACTACCGGTATATACTTGAATGTGTATGCTTGGGAATGTGTTGCCCCACAATTGTTTTTTTGCTCCTATGGATTCAAGGAATTGATCCTGGGATCATTTGCAAAGCATATGCTCTAACCATGAGCTACAGCCCATCCTATAGTGTGCAGTAGTACCTTTCCCCTTTTATGCATCAGAAACTATAAATTTATTTTTAAAGATGATTAATCTTCATACCAGAAGGTGTATTGTACAAAGTGGCCTTGACAAAGACAAAGGAATATTACAGCAGAGCCCATGTTCCCAGAACAGATAATTGATTAAGAATGAAAGTACAGTGGTACCTCGGTTTATGAACTTAATCCGTTCCGGAAGTCCATTCTTAAACCAAAACCGTTCTTAAACTGAGGCGTGCTTTCCCTATTGAGGCCTTCCGTTCCCAGTGCCCTTCCACCGTTCGGATTCTGTTCTTAGACCAAGGTAAAGTTCTCAAACCAAGACACTATTTCCAGTTTTGCTGAGTTTGTAAACCAAATTGTTTTTAAACCGGAGTATTCTTTAACCTAGGTACCACTGTAATGGGGGTTCTATTTTCCACTTTTAAAAAAATATGTCTTTATTAATAAAAAGGATTGTGTTTTTTTTAAAAAAATATTCCATGAGTATTTGATCAAATGCTTGTTGCAATGTGAGTCACATTTTAAAATTTAATGGGGGGGGGAAGAAACATCAAATTTTCTGATCCATAGGTATCCCAACCCCCCAGCAGTATCCATTGCATTGCTTAGAAGTCATTGCTATCTTCAAAAGCTTTTGTGCACACCAAACAACTCAGCAGGAGAAATGCAGGGGCAAATAAAAACATCCATATTTTCAATCTTGCTGCGGTGAATGTCTTTAACTTGCATATTCCATGCGGAAATCTACCTCGGTTTATATCAGGGATTTCAAATGTTGCACCACAGCTAAGAGAGAAAGAGTAGCATGGAGGTCTTCCTGTTGGAGCTTGCGTTCGACCGAGCTGAAATAGCTCTCTTCCACAACATACTTCAGAATCCATCAGGCTCTCCTCCAATGGTGATTAATGACCTAAGCCTATGATGAGGCTTCAAGCACGTTCCCTCATTCCACATACAAACAGCAGAAGGAGATGGAAACATGTGCTACATCGCTAAGTTTATTTCTAACTATGCAGGACAGAAAGGAATATGCATCTGCTCTCTGTGAGAGTCAGTGAACATCTAGACAAAGAAACAGGAAACGAGTAACATCAACATCCGTCTCCCGTGAAACTCCCAAAAGTCTGGAATGTAAACAGAGTCTTGTGACTCCAAAAACTGCACAGTGGCATAACAGAAATCCAACACTTCCTAGCATATGGGGAATCTGAGGCTGCTAAAATGGAAGAGGGGGTGGAATGAGAAAAACAACAAAATGCACTTAAGGCTTCTGCCAAAGCTGCAGTATGTAAGCATAGCCTGTCTTTTTTCTTAAAAAAAGAAAAGAAAAAATAATAATTGAAGCCCTCAAGTGGCTCAGATACTTAGAACATTTCATCAAATCCCTCTCTAACTGAAATACATTCCAGTAATAACTCTGGTTACACATATACATTCAAATGAGGTTGGCTTGTGAGTACCAGATTAAGCTGGTGGAGGGTTGAGGGAAAACTCACATTATGTTTTTAGTCGTTTTCATAGAAGAAGAAGAAGAAGAAGAAGAAGAAGAAGAAGAAGAAGAAGAAGAAGAGGAGGAGGAGGAGGAGGAGGAGGAGGAGGAGGAGGAGGAGGAGTTTGGATTTGATATCCCGCCTTTCACTCCCTTTAAGGAGTCTCAAAGCGGCTAACATTCTCCTTTCCCTTCCTCCCCCACAACAAACACTCTGTGAGGTGAGTGGGGCTGAGAGGCTTCAAAGAAGTGTGACTAGCCCAAGGTCACCCAATAGCTGCATGTGGAGGAGCGGAGACACGAACCCCGTTCCCCAGATTACGAGACTACCGCTCTTAACCACTACACCATACTGGCTAGAAAGGTAATTGCATCTGAAGGGCATGAGTGTCTTTATCTATGTGTACCTTCAGTTGATTAATTTATTACGATTGATCAGATCTGATGTTAATAATAATCCAAGACATTGCTCTGCAGCAACTCATTCAATTGGGGAAGTGAAATCGGTTCTTGTGGAGGTGCTAGTCTGGTGGCCTATGAATTGTCATTCAGCCAATTGGTTCATTTCGTAGACTCATACCTTGACTTTTGACTCGACTCCTCAAAGTGGTGAACATGTATAAAATGCAACAGATTCATCAAGAACCACATGCTCACACATCAAACAGCCAGCCCCATTGAAACAGGAGCTGTTTTCAGATGTTCCTTCCCACAGGACAGGCAATGTCTGTTGGCCCTAGGATAGGTAGAGGAACCTCCCACTGGGAAAGGCCTCCTTGCCTGCCCTCCCCCCACTCCAATAATTGCTATAGGAGATTAATCTATAAAGGAGCGGAGCACACATTTAAGATGAAACCAAGCTGACCATAACGCAAGAAAAGTCCTTTCTAGACTAGACCAAATGTCCACTAGAAGCTGAACTGTTAGGGTAGACAGTTGCCCCCACCAATTTCAGCCCACCCTCAGCCAGCCCTTACATCCAATCAGAGGAGTGGCTTTTGTCTGTCATTCTCCAGCCCCCATGACCCACAGTTCCCTAGTAGTTAATAAACACACGGACACAAGTAATTTTGGTTTATGGGTTCAAATAGGCCACAACTTTATTGGTTACAGATGTGAGTGGTTTGGCTTAGGCATTGGGTGAAGCCTGGCTATATCTCAACTCCTGCCCATCTGCAGGGAGTCCAACTAAGGATAAACCAGCATTAGGGAGAGCCCCTCCTTCTGATCCTGAATCTTTCCCCCCTATCCATAAATCTGGCACTGCGGGAGAGGTAGGCCCCTGGCCTCACCGTGGTTAAATCTCCTGTGACCACACCCACAACCAGCACCGATTGGCCAGCGGGACCATGCTGAGGGTGGTCCCGCCCAGCTCTGATGATGCGGCCAGGGTGACGGGAGCCAGGAGTGTCAATCCCCACCCCCGTGCCAGATCACTATCAGATCACAGCTGCCCGGCCACAACGCCACCCACCAGTAAAGGTAAGTGGACTTCCTAATGACTTCCTGCTTTCTGTCCTGCCAGCCTCATGGGGCATCAGCCACCACTGCAAATATCTATCGATTCCAGCATTTTCTTTCTGCAATAGTAGCCTTTCAGATGACTCTGCCTCTCTATCTTGTATCCAAGTAATGATGAGGTGTTATCTGAGTTGAAGGACACATTCCAGCCAGGCAAGAACATTTAAGGAGGGTTTGAAGCAGAGCTAGTGAAGGATGTTTCTGAGGAAAGGATCTCGGATAGGAGAGCCCAGGAGAGCAGAATTTGGCCACCAGGCATGACATTCTCCACCACTTGATGCAGTGTGTGGAAGGGACATCAGTTGGAAGAGGACCCATATTGCTTTCCCCCATAATTCCCTTTGGCAGGACCTGAGACAATGTTACCCTACAGCCAGTGCTGCTGCTTCACTTTCGTGGTGAAAGATAGTGCATAAATTGGTCACTAGAATAACAACAGGTAATTAACAAACAAATAGTGCTTTTCTGATTATTGTGGACTAAACTCACCCACAAATTGTGACCTGGTCACCCAGGACTTTGGAGATAATGTGCAATCAATCACTATCCCTGTTGAAATGGGTTATAAATAGAACTAAAGGATGGCGGAACATAGGACTCATTTGGGTATACTGGGTTCATCCATTAGCTTTCTTTTATTTAAAAATTGGACGCAAAATAACTGAGCAGATGTTTTCGCTTTTGCTGCAAATATTTTTAGCTAGCCATATTCACCAAGTGACAACTACTGGTAGCATGCCAGCAAAAGCTAGTCGCAACCAACTTCTCATACAATTGTGAGGGATAAGAACTGTTTGGCGCTTTGTTCCTCCCTACTAGGTAAATGAAGGAGTCTTCAAATGAGGAAATAATTTTCTAGTCTTAGAGGCATCGTTCAACTTCCTCTGTGGAGCCCATCTTCCCCTGCCTCTGCAGGGAACAGACATAGGATTCCAGGTCTGCTTAAAAGATGAAAGAGAACCAAGAAAGGATAAATTCCAAAAAAAGAAATTCTAAGAAATGAAAAGTCTGTTTTGATTAAGGGCTTTTCTCTCCATGCTTGGAGTTCTGGAGCTTGTCTAGGAAGCTACCATACCAAGTCAGATCACTGAGCTCAATACCATACCAAGTCAGATCACTGAGCTCAACTGACTGGCAGTGACTCTTTGAGAGGGATCTCCTGGAGCTCCCAGTGATTGAAACTGGGGGCTTCTGCATACACAGCATTGAGCCAATGCCCTTCTCCAAACTCTTCTTCTGCATCTCAAACTCTTCCCCCATTGTCGGTCTGAGGCAACATCAAGAGAGAGAAAAGATAAGCTTAGGACAGCGGTGAAGAATTTCAGAGCTGGGGAATGAATGTGACTCTCCACCCCTCTCTGTCTGGTCCTTAGGACTATCCCCAAGCCATACACCCTTTCAAGCCACACCCCTGGGTCCCCAAGCCACATCCATCTCTGCCTGTGCTTCACAACCTTCTTGCAAGTTTTTGATCGGCCATTCAGAGCAGTCTCTGAGTTGTTCACCCTCCCAGCTGAGGATGGATCTTTCCATCAGGAAATGTGCGGACATATACCCTACCTCCTTCCTGGCTAGGGGTTTCAAGTGCCTCAAAGCCACTCACTACTCATAGGGACAGAAATTTGGAGGGAGGGTCTGCGACATTTCCTCTCTGACTGGGCTGAAGCTGTGTACTGTATGTGTGTTTTCTCTTGAGGAGCAGAGTAGAATAAACCCCAACTGGGGAAAAACCAAAACCCTCTGGTTATTAAACTCCAAGCACATTCCAGAGAGCTGCTTTCTGACAGAGGTCCATCTTCTTACACCAAGCTAGAAAGCCGTTGGGTTGGAAGAAGGACACAAGATTGTCTGTTCCAAGCTCTGAATAATAGCACATTTGCACCATCGGAAAGCCCAGGAAGCCACTTGTGGTGTATTCCATTCCAGAGATATAAATGATCTTGGTTTCACATAAAACAGCACAAAGTTGAATGCAGCTCCTCAGCTGATTTATGGTGGAACAGTAAGGGATAACAAAATGAAACTTACCCAGGTAAGATGGAAGCACTTTGGATGGGTGGACCTTCTAGTCCATCCATTCAGTCCTAATGTGCTCTACAACACATCATGATGTTGGAATGGAAAGAGGAGAAATAGAGTTGTGCACAAATGCCTCTGGAAATTCGCTGCCATATATACGGGCAGAGAAATTGGGAAGACCACCTCCTCCAAAGGGATGGAGAAATTTCACAACAGTTTCTCATAGATGGGGGCTCACTCATTAGCAGTGCCGGCAGTATAATTTTTCTGCTGAAAATAGCAGCTTCAGCAGGGTTGATAATAGCATTGGGAGCACTTTTCAATGGGAAACCAGCACAGGGAATGACAGCACCAAACAGTGGAGGCATGTGTGTATGTGCTCACATGAGCTCCAAACGAAAGGAGAGATTAGGGAGAGTAAATACATTAATACATTAATACACCACACATAGCATTTTCACAGTAAAAATGCCCATGAGGTTTTTATGCTAGAGCAGGGTTGGGAAATCTTTTTGGTTTCACAGGACCTGTTCCTTGTGGGCCAAGTTTGGCAGGTGGGCAGGGCTGCCTGCCAGCCATATAGCAAACATCATTATGTCATCACATGACTGATAGGTAGGTTGTCTGACCCACCAGTCAAAATCCTTTGTGGGGGGGGGTTGTCCTAGATCATGGGTAGGCAAACTAAGGCCTGGGGGCTGGATCCGGCCCAATCGCCTTCTCAATCTGGCCCGTGCACGGTCCAGGAATCAGGGTGTTTTTACATGAGTAGAATGTGTCCTTTTATTTAAAATGAATATCTGGGTTATTTGTAGGGCCTGCCTGGTGTTTTTACATGAGTAGAATGTGTGCTTTGATTTAAAATGCATCTCTGGGTTATTTGTGGGCCATAGGAATCTGTTAATTTTTTCCCCTTCAAAATATAGTCTGGCCCCCCACAAGGTCAGAGGGACAGTGGACCAGCCCCCTGCTGAAAAAGTTTGCTGACCCCTGTTCTGCACAGAACAGCACCTGAAGTTGTGGCAGTCTTATTTTTTTTTATAAGATGTGACCAGTCCTATGCATGCTACTTATGCGCTCTTAATGTGTCATTTGGTCCAAAGACAAGCCTGATCCAGAAAGGGAGATCTTCAAATGCGTGTGGTATTCATCTGAGCCACCTAAACTTGATGGAAGTGACTTATGCAGAAGATACGGAATTTCCCCTTCATTGGCATTATTTTGCCACCCCTGAGAAGTGTGATGACCTGAAATGGGACCAGCTTCTCTCAAGGAAACAACCTTACTCTACCTGCCAAAGTCCTTTGTAAGAGAAGCACTGATACGAGGTGCTCATTTACCAAATCCGCCTGCCATTTTATTTGCATCTCATTATTTGTACAGAAGCAGAGGTCCCTTCCAAATGAATAAGAATGCCAATAAAATATTATTTTACATATTTATATATTTGCCTATGTTTCAAAAATACTCTGCATTAATCAACATAATTCAGGATTTATTGAGAGGGGTTTCCCCCCCATATATATATTTACACATATATATTTATAACACCTGAAGATATCTGCATAGTCATATGAACGTTTTGTGGTTGTTGTCTTAAATGAAGTCATCATGGAGTGATAGGCATTTTTTTTCAATCACAGTACATGCAAGGTGCTCAGCCCAGAAGCATTTCTCACTTGGCTTACAATAGCATGACGCTCTTATGTTTTGAGCAGCAACAACTATAAAGTTGTTTTGGTGCTAAAGCATTCCCATTAAGCAAAAAACAAATTTTCCTCAAACTAAGATCATGGATTCTTTTCTCTTCCCCCACCCACCCTGCCTGATTGAAATAGATTCTTGGTTGAGATGAACTTGAAGTGAAGCTGTGGCGGCTTAACATAAGGTGAGCAGGATTTGGCTGGTATTTTTGTTTCTTTTTCAAAATGGCATCATTCCTTGGGGGATGTCTCCATAGGATGCTATCCTAGATTCCCGGCTCCTTAACCATCCCTTTGCTCCCATAGGAAAAGTTGGAGCTTTGAGAATATAGGGTGATGGGTTGGATCCAAAGAAGCTTTTCCATGGATGGAAAAAGTCCTTCCATTCAAAGGAAAAGACTATGGCCCAGAGGAGGTTTTCATTCATGGAAGGATTGGAGATGATCTTCAGCCTTTTCTGTTCTCCTTCAGCCTCCCATCCGTTTATTTCAAGAAGCATAAAGGGCTGCAGGATAAAAGGGGGGAAATATGTCTTTCCTCACTCTTCCATTAAAATTATGGATCTCCAGTCCCAGATCACCGGATCCAACCCATCCTAGCAGCAGCAGCAGCAGCTCAAGCAGTACTCAGAGCAAAAGATACACCTCCATCCTAATTTCTTCCCTCAGAACATGAATGGGTAGGAAGCTGCCATTTTACACCAATGGTCCTTCCAAGAAGAAAATGTTGCCTTGTGCTCTGAAGTACTGACTTTTGAGAAATGGCTGCTCCCGCTGCCCCCCCCCCCCCCCCCCTTTCCTCCCCCCCCCCTTTTGGTCATTTTAAAGTAGTTAAGTTTTATTTCATCCCATGGGAGCCCCTGGCCTACAGGAGAAAAAAGTGCTTTTGCTTCAGCTGACTGGTGAGCGTGCCAGCTACTATCCCATATGTTTGTACTCAGATCTGTCTCGTGGGATTTGGACTTGACTTGCGGTCATTTTGAGGTGGAGATGGTAAACGCCGAGAGTGATCACAATAACAAGTCCCAAGATCAAGCCCAGAATGAGAGGGAGGGTTTCTTCCAACTGTTCTCTTTGGTCTACTGGGCACTTATGTTCTGCAATATAAATGAACAGAAAACAGGGAGGGGCAGCAAGACAGAGAGAGAGTTATTTTCTGTACCAGTAAACATGAGCTTATATACCGTAAAACAAAATGGACTCTTTCTCATACAAAGAGCTCAAGGCAGCACATACAATATTCCCACAACAGCCCTGTGACGTAAGCCAAACTGAATACAAAAATATGGCCCAGAGTCACCCTGTGAGCTCCATGGTTAAGTGAGAAATTGGACAGTTTGGAGAACATAGGTATAATCCCTCAGGATCAGACCAATGGCCCATCTAGTCAAGCATCCTGTTTCCTGCAATGGCCATGATGGCTCCAGGAAGTTCACATGCAGGGGAAGAAGGCTGCATGAGGGAATGTCACAGCAGACTGGGTGTCAGGGACTGGACATCGTCAGATGACTGGTGGAGACCACTTCCCCCCTCCTCGGGAACCTTCCAGAGAAGAGGAAGACAGTATAGATTTACAGTAGTGGTTTGCAGATGGTCACGGCTCAGAGGTAGATGAGGGGCAAAGTTGGGAAGTAATGGGAGAAGAGGCGGGGGAAGCAGAGCCAGAGCAGCTGGCTGACACATTATCTCTAGCATTCCAGACCCTCCTTCTCCCAGAACCCGGCAAACATTGAAAGTAGGAGAGCAAAGGGCTCGGAGGCAAATGGCCCTAAGAGGCCACCATAAGGTGGGTGCTGCTGCTGACGATTGAGGAGAGAAGGAGGGTGGAGTTTACTCAGAACAACACCATTAATTTCCAAGCCTCTCTCTGTGAATATTGAATAAAAGACACTGGTACGAGCTTTCCTTGTCTTACTATTCCTTGCAGCTTACCATGGCGGGATCAGATTCCCTGACACCTGACACTGGGGGAAGGCATTGATCGAAAAGATCCATGGCCTTCCAGTTCCCCAACATGTCACTGAAACAGGGAGAAACATATGCCAGTCCTGGAACTGCTGTAAGTATTTTCCCTTCCATTGGAAACAATAGGAAGGAAATCATTTAACGGGCAGCCCTGAAAATAACAAAGTAATGCAAGGATGCTTCTCCCACTCATCCTGGAGTGCCTTCCCTTTGAAATTGACATAGTTTGTAATTTTATCATTAAGAAAAAACAGGCGACCAAGGTCAGATGTGCATAAAATCCTAAATGGTGCACAAGAAGCCTTAACCCTAGGCTTCAGTCTTCACATTAACCCTCGGGGTCACTGAGTTAAACTGATGGGCAGTAGTTTCAGAGCAGAAAGTAGAAATAACTTATTTTTGCAACACTTAATTAATTTATGGAATTCACTGCCAGGAGATATAGTAATGGTGATTGGCCCAGACAGCTTTAAAAAGAGGATGGACTTTTAAAAAATTAACAGGATGTATATACCATCTAATTATCAAGACCTTTAAGCAGTTGACATAAAACAATATAAAATATTCATTAAAAACAAGTCAACCTATAACTTGTCAAAATACAGTATACATAATTTTCTTGTTTTTTAAAGGAAGAAATATACATGATAAAACTAAATATTCAGATTAGACGGATAGGTCTGGCAATGGCTATTTGCCATGATAGATAAAATGAATATCTGTGTTGAGAGTCTGATTACCTCTGAATACCCATTGCTAGGGGTCAAAATAAGGAAGGGTTCTTGCCTTCATTTCCTACACCTGGGATTTCCAGAAGCCATTGGTTGGTTGCTATTGGACAGCGGATGCTGGACTAACAGGACCCTTGGGGGTAATGCAACAGGGTCCTTCTTATGTTTTGTTTCTACCTGTGCATATAAGACTTTGACACTCATATGCCAACAATTAACAAATTTCCACCTCCATATATATAATCACACAGAAATCCAGAACATTTCGTAAACCTGAAACCTTCCACTTTTTTTCTGCCATGAATAGTTTATGAGTACAGTCATATTTCAGGTTAAAGTAGCTTCGGGTTGAGCATTTTTGGGTTGCGCTCTGCGGCGACCCGGAAGTAATGGAATGCATTATTTCTGGGTTTCGCCGCTCACGCATGCGCAGACGCTCAAAATGATGTCACGCGCATGCGCAGATGCTATCAATCGTGACCCATGCACATGCAGATGTGGGTTGCGTTTGCTTCAGGATGCGAATGGGGCTCCAGAATGGACCCCGTTCGCATCCAGAGGTACCACTGTATCTACAATATCTATTCTATAAGAAAGGCGGTTGGCTAAAGACATTGGTAATGGTTTACTGCTCAGAAAATTTGGAGCAGGACTGAAGAAGGTGAAGCAAAGGATTTGGACATTGCCCTTTTGGCTGTGGCATTTTGCCAAAATAGTGATTGGTTATAAGAAGTGAGCAATATAGAATCCTTGATCACAGCTACAAAGCACTTTCAGCTATGAATGGAAAACTAAGGGCGGGGGAATCATGTTAGAAATTATCCACGTTAAACAGAAAAGCAGGTTGTAGAATGTAGGGCAGACTATGCCCTTACAATGGATGTTGGGGACAACACCTCCAACACAAAGACCAGGTGCCAACCCCCTGCTTATTCAGCTCCCCCCCCCCCCCATTTTCAGGATTCTTCACTGATGAATCTTGCTTCCATACAGCCCAGTGCTTGGCGCTATTGCTCCAACAAAGAAGTTAGAAGTAAATAAGATCTACTCAATTGAAGTAGTAGGAGCATGTCTTCACCTGCCTTCTTCTCCAGGAATAATTATTGTCCTCAACCTAATGCATCTTCAGGACCAGGCAACTTAGCTCTTATCTTCCTAGCCGTCATAGCATTTGTATTTATTTATGCCATTTATTTTTATAAGTTAAGAACCTGTAATACAATCGAGTTATAAATTAATACACTTAGTGAACACTTGTTTGTGCCCACAAATGATTTTATTTGTGAGTCAATGGTCCTTGATGGAAAAAGCATCCATTATAGGATAATAATGGGATGGGGGAAATCTGCTTATTCCTAGCTGAAGGAATGCTATTCTTAGCCTTTGTCTGAGATTCCGGACAGGATAACTTATTCTTTCAAAAATAATAACAAAGAAGGTGTGTGGTGTCCCTTCTCCATTCCAGCTTTCCATGGAAACTGCCTGCTTTGCTGGTCAAGTGCTGCCACCTCATCTTTCCAAATGGTACCCAAACATTTCCCAGCAAGACCCTTACCTTCACTGAAGGTGAAATCGGAGCTGATGTCAAAGGGCTGAAGGCGGACCTCCGACAGCAAGAGAACTACAGATTTTTGATGGTCGCTGGAGGTCAAGGTGATTGTCTGCTGAGCTTGGCATTCGTAAGACTTCCCAGCTGGGGTGACTAAAGCAGAAAGATGGCGTGTGGTAGATGTGTGTTTCCCGGCTGCCAAAAAGAGAGAAATGTCAATGGATGAGAACCACTCCTATGGCTTGGCATCCTCAATGTTGCCTACTATTTGAAGAGGCAATAACTCCCCTGCTTTCACTGACCAGACTTAAGCCTGTTACCACCATGACCCATTTTCCCCCATTCCACCGGTGGAACACTGCTAGGGGACCATCTCAGTGATGCAAGTGTCGTCCCACTTGCATTATCTTCCTGTCTGCTGACAGAGCTGCAGTCATGTGCCAAGGCCCTATGGCCCACAGTTCCCTAGTGATTAATAAACACATGGACAGGAGCATTTTGGTTTATGGGATCAAATAGGCTACAACTTTGTTGGTTACAGATGTGAGCGGTTTGGCTTAGGCATTGGGTGGTGCCAGGCTATATCTTGACTCCTGCCTGTCCTCAGGGAGTCCATCTAAGGGTAAACCACCAACAGGGGGAGCCCGATGACTTACATCAAATAGGGGCACCCTGAGGGATCCCTGTTGGGGTTGTGGCCCTAGCCTACGTCTGGGCATCGGACAGAATCCATACCCCGGATCCCTTTAACAGGATACCCTTAATGAGGAGGGGCAGGCAGAGGCTACAACCTCCCCATCCAACTGAACAAAGGGCCACCACAAAAGGTGTGTGGACTTAAGCAACTTCCAGTGGTCCCCTGGTCAGCTTTCTGATGGGGCATGGACTGCATCCTTAGTTGCCGTCTTCAAACCTGGATTCCACCCAAACAATTCATATTGGTCAGACCAGCTTAATAGCCAGAAAATCTTGCTTTCCCAGAGATGGTTGAGGACAGAGGCAGGGCTCTAAATCCACTTCACAGTGCATTGGTTTCGTGTATTCTTTACACTCTGGTGAGACCCAAAATTCCTCCGACTTTCTAGATTTGTGGGAAAGGCAAGAACCCTTTCCAGGACATTTATGGTACAGGACTTGTTATTGTCAATGATGATGAATTGGGAAGGGGGGGTGGAGGTTAAGAATGAAGAAATATCCATGTGCAGAATTGCCAATACGTGGGGAATTGTGGAGAAAGAATATTCTTTGTCAGAATATTTATAAATCATCATAAAGTGTGTGTCCATATACCCTATTGGGGTCCTTGGCACTTGGAAGACTAATGCGCTTTTGCTATGGCAGCAACTATGATTATTATGCTAAAGAATACCAACTATTAAGCAGATATGCAGCTTCGCCAGAAGAGATGTGTTGGCAACATCTTTCTCTTACTAGGTTCATCTCTACAAATGCAGCATATCACTCATTTCTCTTTCTTATTTTAATTGCTGAAGGCATCCCCACAGCATCACTCAAAGTGCCATCACTCGTGCTGTGTCCCCTGAGGACTATTCTATTTGTATCTTCCCCAGGGCAGCATTTTAGCCTCGGACATGCCCTGTGAGATAAGATTGAGAGGGTGTGTGACTTGCCCAAGGCCACTCAGTAGGCATTGCAGCTGAGGCAGGATTTGAACATGGGATCTGTACACCCAATATCCATCACGTTAGCCATTTGCGATACTGGTTCTCATAGCACAGCACTCTGAGCAAAACTGTACATAAATAATAATCAGGGATAATATTCCAAAATAAGACCTGAAACATATACAGATTTGTAAATGTGCTTAATTTTAAGTAAGAATAATGACAGTGCATGATGCTCATATGATTAAAGTAAATCCATAAATCTTAATAAGTAGGACTGAAATCCAAAAATAAAGAAAAATGAGTATTGAAATTAATGGCACATAACTGCTTAACTTATGCACCTATGTCCCACTGAACTGCTTTCTCTGGATTGAACCTATGTTCATTTACTTGGGAGTATGATTCTTTTGAAGTCAATGAGACTTACTTCTATGTAGGAACATCTAAGATTGCACTTTAAACCTTCAAAAATTAAATCTTTTTTTAAAAAACCCACAACTAATCTATGTTTGCATGCGATGACAATTCTCAGTAAATTTATTAGTGCAGAGGCAAGGTGGATTTTCAGACCCTTTCGAAAATCAATCATGATTTCCCTCCTATACTTTATTTTAAAATGAATATGACTTTCAGCACAATTTATACTTAGGAAGGAGATAAATAAAACTTTAGCTTCAATTTCTGAATATCAGGAAATATTCAAAAGCGATGAAATTTATGAACGGTGGATGTGACTTTTGTTTGCTTCAATGCGACAAAAAGGGAGGGGGGATCCCAGGATGGGGGAAGCCACAGACAATCTCTTGCAGAACATCCCTCACTGCAGATATACACAGCAACAAACAGAGGCAGGAGGAGAACATCTAAGATCAGGTTGAGAGAGTAATGCTAGAAAATGAGACAGAATCATCTTCAACAGACAAACTACACCAAAAGCTACCCACATCTTCTAGGGCATTTGGATGCATTCAGGCTGAAGCAATCACCACACCATTTCAGTGAAGGGAAAACTGAGGTGGCTTCGTGTTTTTTTAAAAAAAGAACATTTAGAAAGAACAGTCCCAAAGTCCAAGCAATAACAAGAAAAAAATAGGAGCTGGTTTTGTTATTTACATTTGAAGACAGGTTTAGGAGCCCAGACTCTATGTTCTGAAGTGCTTGCAATAAGAGCATGAAATTCACCCATACCTGCAAACCTGATTCTGTAAAACTCAAAAATACTTTACACACGAAGTCTAAACTATAGGTACAAGAGACAAATCATATAGGCAGCAAATCCATCTATTAAAGATTTCACCGGATCACCTTTACCAATGGAGACCAATGTTAATTTGTGAGTTAAGAGCACATTTCATTTTCTTAATAATATTTTTTTTCCTGTTTTAGTTCCGGCATGTTGCTGTAAATAACCGATGTGGTCTTTTCTTCCTGCGATGAGTAGTAGCATGTAGCTTTTGGTTTTTAATTTACCATTTTGCACTTTCTCATTAACACGCCAGAAAGACAACTCTATCGGAGGGTTTTTTGTGTTTACATTGAATTAATTTATTGCTTTGGTCTTCGGAGAAACAGTTGTATAAGACCCTATCTGTTGAAAGGTGCGCATAGACCAGACTTGCAGCCCGATGGTAAGAACGTTTCCTTACAAAGCGAGTCTTACTGAGTTCAGTTTGATCGCAGCCGCACAACGCAATTCTAGGCAATGATAACTCAGCAGACTCCATTGAGTTGAGCAGGACTTACTCCCAGGTAAATTGGCATCGGATTGCACCCGCGGTTCTTTGTAACGTGTCGGGCCACCCCTTCGTTTCAAAAGGCTCCGAATTGACAGAAATCGGCTTGTAATCGGCAATCTCAAACGAAGCGTTCACTCCTGAAAAGCGTGGCCTTGTTCGCCGTTTCGAGGCGGCTCAAAGGCAGAAGAAAGACGCCTCTTGAAATAAGTCGATTTTGCGCACAGGAAACAAGTCGATTTTGCGCACTGAGAAACAAGGCAGGCGGGGACGGGGAAAGAGAAGGCGGGGGTCCAGCGCCTAAATCCACCCGAATCCGGGCATGTGTTCAATGCACCCAAGGGAAGGAGGGTGGTTTGAGGTGAAGGGATGCAGTTTTTATCCGCAGTGCGGGCTTGGGGGTGTAGAGGAATCTAGCCTAAGGTAGGCAAAGCGGACAAAAAAACGGAGAGAAGCGACGCTCCGTGTGAAAGCAGAGCGAGCTGGCACAAAGACGCAAAGGCCGGGGACGCAATCCGGACTTGAAACCAAGCCTGAATTTCGCTGTGTTGTGTCCTCACACCCTAGCCCAGCCCCAGCTCCTCCTCCCACCCCCCGCTTTTCCAAGGAAGGTGATGGAGAACTCCAGGTCGCCTTCTTCCTCCCCTGATCCGCTGCCACCAAACAACCCCGCTCTCTAGATTTTCCTAGGCCTGCCTCTCTCTCTCTCTCATAGCACATCAGGACTTACGGTTAACCGCGTCCTTGAAGTAGGTGCGCTCGGAGCTGTCGTAGACGAATTGGACTTTGTTCATTTTCCACCAGGCCTCGGGCCCTGTGCTGGTGTTGCGACCCTCCTGTCGATTTCGGGGTGGAGGAGACGGGGGGAGGGAAGGGAAGAGGGGGGGGGGATAGAGAGGAAAGACAAACGGTTGATATTACGGAAGCTTCCCCCTTGGGACCCTCCGCATCCCGTTTCGGCCTGGTGAGAACTTTGGTTGAGCTTTGGGAACCCTGCGCCCTCCCAATAAATAAAAATGGTGCTCGATTTCTCAGACCTGTCATGGCATGAAAGAACTTAGAAGCTGCGGGGAACGAACCGTTTCGTGGGCCTTTAGTAAGGATACTGTGCGAACTAGAAAAATAAAAGACAATGCCATCCTGGTGTTTTTTGACCGCCCGTTTTCTCTGCCTCTCATTTTCTCTCTCACGCTCTCCCCTTTATTTCCTCTCTCATCCCCACTCCTTTGACTCTTCCTGAGTTTCTGGGCTCCTACGCGTGTGACCCTGCGGTCGCCATTATTTACCTTGACAAAGTAAAGTCGCAGGGTGTAAGCTTTGTCTATCCAAAAAATCTGGAGCTCGGCTTCGTTGCTGCCGCATTTCCCCTGCTCTTCTGCTCCCCGGGAAAGCGGGATGTAGGCTTGCTCTGTGATAAGCTGGACACAAGGGCACAACAGGCTCAGTCAACGGAGAAGTCCAGCGACCTTCCCCCAGCCCCGAAGTCCAACGACATCCCCCCAAAAAAAACCCTTTATTAAGGATTTTATCCGAGGCAAAAGGCTCTCAAAGAGAATGTCAAGGGAAACGTGGAGGAGTCGCCATCCCCCTTTTCCCGATGCTGCTATAACAACAACCCACAACAGATGGAATGAATACAGGTGTGTGCAGGATCATAGAAACGAGCGGATTTCTCTGTTCACAGCCAGGTAGAATAATTGCCCATAATCTCTCCACCACCACCCGCCTCCCCATCCCGGAGGATCAAGATGGGCAGTTAGATATGGTCGGATCTCTTTTCTACTCCCATATGAAAAAGCAAGTTTTATGCACTTATAAAAGCATTAAACCCAAGAATCCCCAGCAACAGATAGGAGCCAGCATTCCTTGGGGTGGGAGAGCGAGAGAACGGGGGCGTTTATTCTCCGAGAACAATCTTTTCTCATTCCAAGCTTAACTACTTGCAAATTCGGTGTGGGTTGTTGTTTTTTAATTTTCTTCTTGTGTGTGGGGAGCTGGGGATCTGCATTACCTTAGCAACATCAGGCAAGAACTAAGGCGAACCATGCTTGGGATCCTCATATTCTAGATTATTCCTGCTTCTCCCTCCCTCTCAGTCACACAGTATTTCAAATCAACAAACATTTCAGAAATACTAAAGCTAAACCTTCCGGCTCTTTTATTGGATGACAAAATGCACAAAGTTGGTGGAGTCGGTGTGCGTGCATGTTTGGAGAGAGATGGAGCAAGAGAGAGCTCGCGCGCAAAATCCTTACATCTACATAATTGCTGGCCCACACGTCATAGGGGACGATGAACTTCGCCGCGAATTCCGCCATAAGACAGGTCGTTCCATTTTCGCGAACTACAAAAATAGCCTTTTCGGGGTTCGAAGACAGGCCGGAGAGGTTCTCCACTTCTTGTTCTGCCCCGCTGCCGGCCACTGCGTTATATATAAGAGATCACAGTCAGGAGGGGGCATGGTTTTCAGGTTTAAGCTGCGAACCTATACGCATTGGTTAGCCACCAAGACCTATCCAACTCAAACAGGAATTCTTCTGAGAAGGATTGCACTCTCAGTCACAAAGCTTTATTGAAAACGGGAGTTTCTTATCAGCGGTCAGTTTTGGTCTGATTATGTGGGTAGGAAACTACCTGTCTTTCTTAACTGCACGGCATTTCCCAACGAAAGCCCAGCCCTCTGATCGACATATCCTTCCCAGTAAGACCGAGGAGATATCATAGTCATCTCCCCACAACCAACCGCAAGACACGCAGGGCTATCTTATGGCTGTTTCCCATTTCTCAGACGGCCCTCAAAGCAGGGATGATAGTGATGCGCAGCCCAAATAGACAGACTCGCCAGAGGAAAGTAGCGCTGGTCGTCCGCCACCCCCACGGGAAAAGCAGGCATTGATACTCACATAAAAATAGAAGCAGCACAGGGAGTCTTAGGCTGGATGAGGAGGTCTCGCGCCTTCTCAGGTCCATGCTTCCAAATCGGAGCCCGCAGGGATGAAGCTGGATATATTTTTTTGGCGGGGTGGGAGCTGCTCCTGGAAGAGTCTTCCCTCTTCGCTCGCTTCGCTTCCTGTAGTGTTGCTTGCGCGGAGGCGAATGCACTCCGATCACTTTCCTAAGCTCGAGTAATACGAGCTGCGGGAGGCGGGGTGTACGTGGAAGGCCGGCGGGAGCTGTCCAAAGTAACCTAGTGCTGAAGTGCCTGGTACTTCACGCTCTCCTCAGCTCTGCTGCTGCAGCGTCGGAGAGCGAATACGGTAGAGGAGGGTCGCGAGAGAGCTGTCCAAAGTAACTTAGTGCTGAAGTGCCGCCGTTGGTACGCTTTCCTCAGCTATGCTGTTGCAGCGTCGGAGAGCGAATAGCCGAAGGTCGGAGGGAGCTGTCCAAACTAGCTGCGGATTGCAAAGCGACGTATAGGAGGGAACTCGATAATTTCCTTGCGGTACTCACCTAAGACAGTAAAAAAAGAGCTGTCGTTGTGTCGCTTTTTCCGATTCCACCACCCCCTCCAATATTTACATTCATTGGGCAGTTCAGCCTTATATTGTCGAAGCCCAACAGCCTTTCCTCCTCCCCGACATCCCTTTTCCAGAGGCAATGCCTCTTTTATCTATTTCACACCCTAGCGAGGCCAAGTTAAAGCGCTCTCCCGTTCCATGATCCTGTTTAGAAGTGGCGGAGGAGGTGGCGGCGCTTTCCCTACAAAACAATTAAAGCGCTGCTTCTGGCGTGCTAGGCTCGGAAGTCGTCAGCTGACATCGACGGAGTCAAATATACCCTTAGAAAGGGGTCGAGGCGTCGATGAAGCGTGTTTATTGTAGCCACAAGGAACGATTGCTGCAGTTCCCATGATCGGTGGGGATTTCGTGGCCGAGGAGAGGACAGCAAGTTATCATTAACCTCTGTTGTTGAGCCTGCTTGGCTTGATAGCTAGCTTGGTAGAATATCTGGCAATGCAGAAAATGAATACTTATGAAACAGGGAAAGACTGAAGGACTAGCAAAGGCGTGAGGTGGGGCATGGGGGGGGGGGCCCTGAGAAAATAATACCTCACTCAAGTGAAACCAGCCGGAGCAAGTAAACTTTCCTTCCAACCTCGTTGTCTCTCACACGCACACACAGAGGGAAGGAATGCACCCTTACCGTTAATTCCTCAAATAGTTTACCCATATTGACAGGACAAACTCATCCGTGGGTGGATTTTATGAAATTAACTTGATTCCTCAAACAACTTCCCAGAGTCACGTGGTACTACTTTGCACTGCCTTTTGAAATGTCTTTCTGACTGGTTGTAATTAAGGGGAGTTTTTCTATACAGGTTGCAGTAAGTGGTGGATTACATAACAGAGGCCAAGCAAGGCAATCCACCTGCAGTAGACTGGCTTCTACCTTTTGGCCTGATTCCATGTGACCACTGCCATTTTCTGGTGGTGGTTGACAGAAGCCTGGAGATCATCCAGACTGTGGAGTGCATGCTAAGATGAGAAACATGAAAAGGTTTGCTCTGTGGAGCACTTGACATGGGATGTCAGTTTTAATTAGACCGCTTCACAATGTGTGGCCTGACAGTCTCTCTTATACCCCAGCCTTCTCAACACACATGAAGAGCACATTCTATAAGGTCTTGTGGACCCTCTTTTAAAGACCCTGTGTAGGCTTATGGCATTTATTTATTTGCTTCTATACCTTTATAGTCATAGTAAATATTTCAACACATTATGTACCAACAGTTACTTATTTATATCAAAGACGTACAGCTGGACTTTATTTCACTTCCAATGGAAGGCTTGGTGTTAAATGTAAAATGCAGTACATCTAAACGCATCTTTCCATAAATGGAGCTCTGTTAAGGTCACAACCCTGTGCACATTTTACCTGGGAGTAAGCACCAGTGAATTCAATATTACATGATTCTCAGCAGAAATATGTAGATTGCACTGTAAAATCTCAGTGAAACTAGAAGTGTCCCCAACACATGAAATATACTAGGGAAACCATAACTTTTTAAAAAAAGTTGATTTAAACAATAAATATTGTTAATATATATATAGAGAGAGATTTAAAAGTCCAAAAATCAGCATTTAGTGTTAGGGAATTGCATTTTTTTTAAAATGAAACAACCAGACATTTGTTGGAGTTGAATCACTGAATTGATTCACTGCCATTCTACTGCAGACACTAACTTGAAGCTGCCATCTCAATCTACTGCTTTAGTGTACCAGCTGCAGAAGATCAGCCCATCCAAATTACATGAATTTTCAAGCTCATTGATCCCTTCCCTAAAAATATATTGGACCAAAATTAGTTACCACAGTAACAAAGGAGGTAAATTAACCATTAATTAATTACTCTGCTGCATCTAATCAGATCCTTGTGTGATGTATGTTTTCATTACTGTGTGGGAAAGCTGCACATTTCAGGAAAGAAGTGACCCATTGGAACCAGCTCCCACATAATTATTTATTTGTTATCTCCAATATTAATAGACTGCTTTTTGCCATAGAAAGTCACAAAGCAGTTTATGCAGCAAGTAAAAAATAAATAAATGAAACAAAATATTTTAAACAAACAAAATCCACAGATAAAATCTCTAATCTGACAAATAGGCATAGTGTATAATAGGCATTCTGATATGACGGATATACATAGAATAGGTGCCTTCTTGTTATATTTTCCTTTCTCATGCTGAGCATCTGTCTAGTGCACTCATCTTTCATGGCAAAAGCTGAACCAAGAACATTTAAAACATAATTCTGCATGAAGGATTTCCCATAACCTAAGAGATCGTTTAGCAGTAACACGTCAAACATGTGCTTGAAGATTAAAACACTGAAACCAGCAAGGCCTAATGAAGAAAAGAGAAAACCTCCTATTGATGGCAGTGTGCTAAATCGGCAGTCTTCTTTAATCCTTGCCCACATGTTTTGGTTGTGGTGGTGTTAGTAGATTGAGATGACATCAGCCTTCTGGGGGTTCCTTCCCTGCGAGAAGCCAAGTTACAGGGAACCAGGCAGAGGGCCTTCTTGGTAGTGGCACCTGCCCTGTGGAAAGCCCTCCCACCAGATGTCAAAGAGAAAAACAACTACTGCACCAGACTTTTAGAAGACATTTGAAGCCAGCACTGTTTAGGGAAGCTTTTAATGTTTAATAGATTGTTGTATTTTAATATTCTGTTGGAAGCCACCCAGAGTGGCTGAGGAAACCCAGCCAGATGGGCGGGGTATAAATAATAAATTATTATTATATTATTATTCCTTGATCTTAGTCTAGTGCAACATTCTGACCACTACACCATGCTGAATGACCCATCTTGAATCTGTTTACTGAGGACGACTTGTTTAGACAATGCTGGCAAACGTTAAAGCAGCATGGATTTGGTTTCATTGATGTGAAGATTAGCTGCATCCTGGGGAAATGTCCCTGCACACCTGTCTCACAGTAGAAAAATGACGCAAGCCATTCTTAAAGGCTTAAGCAAAGATATACAAATGGCTCTGTACTGCAGCCAAGTAACCTTGGATGCGTTCTGTGCTCTATGTACTGAGATTTCTGTGTAAGATAGAAGCTTAATGAGCATTGCTCATTGAGGAAAATCCAACCACTTAATTAATTGCAATGACTGGAAAGGAAAAATAAATAAACCAGCAGTAAACTCATTTTCATTTCTGCTGGTGCTTTAAAGAAAGCCAATGGTCAAGATATTAAAGGTGGAAGAACCGAAAAGGCAAAATTGCCAAAGGTAACTAGACAAATGTTTAGGGAAGCTTTTAATGTTTGATGTATTACAGTATTTTAATTTTTTTTGGGAAGCTGCCCAGAGTGGCTGGGGAAGCCCAGCCAGATGGGCGGGGTATAAATTATTATTATTATTATTATTATTATTATTATTATTATTATTATTATGCACAGTCAATTTATGAAAATGAAGGAGACCAGTTTTTGAAAGCTTTCAAAAACCTTTCAAAAACCTGGCCTGGGCATCTTTGGTGGGGCTGCACACAACATGCCCCCCCCCCTCACATTGTCATTTCAAGCAGATGCTGTCGTAGATACTACCATTCTCCGAATGTATCTAATTCCGTCAAGGGGAAGAAACAGACCAATAAAACAAGGCATTTTATGGCTGCGTTCAGTGCAGAGGATAAAAGGATCCAATGTCATCTGTCCACGGATCAGTAGATATTTTGCTTAAGAAAGGCAGCTGTTTAATGTGTCGATTTAGAAGCAAGCACTAAAACTGGTGGAGGAGAGAAGTCAGCAGCAAGGCTCTATACCTGGGCGTAAGACTATGAGCTGGTTTTTGGAAGAAAAGGAAAACAAGAAAGGAACTCCCACATAACTTGATGAAATTATGAAGAGGCACACAAGGTTTGTGAGCTGTGAGTGGGGGCAGAGGCAGAAGTGAATGGATGCAATTTTGACTTCTGCAAATTAAGGAGGCTAGTTTCAACACATGCCCATGTGTTACTGTCAAGAGAAGCTATGTGGTGGAGGGTAAATTTGAGGCAGGCAAAAATACTAAAGAAGCATACAAAAGCAGGTTCAGCCATAAGAGACATTCCTGAGGGCCAGGCAGAAAGGCCCGAATTCAGCCCCTGGGTCTGAAGTTCTATGCCTCTGGCATAAAGAACAGTGATAAATGCAGGCGGTATTCAGGCTTACTTTTGAAATCTGTGCTTTTGGAGCAGAAAAAAATGTCTACCAGATATTGGGATGAGCAAATCTGTCCATTTCTGTTTTTCTGTTTCTCATTTTTCCTATCTTGACTTCAGTTCTCCACATTTCTACAGCAGGTGGCATAAAAATAAACCCTCTGCATTCAAATTAACCAGCATTTAGTGCAAATTTCTCATGATATATAGGCAACTCCCCACTTGCATGGGAATAATAATAATAATAATAATAATAATAATAATAATAATAATTTATTATTTACACCCCGCCCATCTGGCTGGACTTCCCCAGCTACTCTGGGCAGCTTCCAAAAAAAATATTAAAATACTGTAATACATCAGACATTAAAAGCTTCCCTAAAAAGGGCTGCCTTCAGATGTCTTCTAAAAGTCTGGTAGTTGTTTTTCTCTTTGACATCTGGTGGGAGGTCATTCCACAGGGCGGGCGCTACCACCAAAAAGGCCCTCTGCCTGGTTCCCTGTAACTTGGCTTCTCGCAGTGAGGGAACCACCAGAAGGCCCTCGGCGCTGGACCTCAGTGTCCGGGAAGAACGATGGGGGTGGAGACGCTCCTTTAGGTATACTGGGCCGAGGCCATTTAGGGCTTTAAAGGTCAACACCAACACTTTGAATTGTGCTTGGAAACGTACTGGAAGCCAATGTAGGTCTTTCAAGACCGGTGTTATATGGTCTTGGCGGCCCCTCCCAGTCACCAGTCTACCTGCCACATTCTGGATTAGTTGTAGTTTCCGGGTCACCTTCAAAGGTAGCCCCATGTAGAGTGCCAGGCCCTCCTGTGTGCATAAGTGAAATGCACATAAGTGGAGAACACCCTCTAAAAAGCTTCTAAACTGCTTTAACCCTGTGGCACCTCCAGTCTCTTCGATCCTGAATAAATTCAGTGACTTTACACTTCAGTGGCTTTACACTTGCTTTAATTCCCCCCTCTTTCTCTCCCTAAAATTGAGCTTTTCCCTTTGCTGTGGATTTTACCTTTGGCTTTTTGAATTTCTTGTGGATGATATCACTTTGCTTCCTCTCTTCAGTTTGTTTTTTGTACCTTGGTGAAAGGGCTAAGTTCCATGACTTGGTTCCTTTCATGGCTTTACTTTTCCCTCACCCGCTGCCCCACCTTTGCCAGATTGTCAGAGCGCGGACCTAGGGTGATTTAAGAAGTATCAGAAATACCTTCTCCTTTTATACCTTTGACTCTAGATTTCCAGAAAGGGCACAGAACAGCACACTTGAGCTTACTGCAATACAGTATCTGTATCACTGCTGCTGTGCAGGGTAGATTGTCAGCAGAGGGAGCTCTCATAGGTAAGGGTAAAGGACCCCCAGATGGTTAAGTCCAGTCAAAAATGACTATGGGATTGCGACGCTCATCTCGCTTTCAGGCTGAGGGAGCCAGCGTCTGTCCAGAGACAGCTTTCCAGGTCATGTGGCCAGCATTACTAAACTGTGTCTGGCGCAATGGAACACCGTGACAGAAACCAGACTGCACGGAAACACTGTTTAGCTTCCTGCCACAGCGGTACCTACTTATCTACTTGCACTGGTGTGCTTTCAAACCTGCTAGGTTGGCAGGAGCTGGGACAGAGCAATGGGAGCTCACTCCGTCACAGGGATTTGAACCGCCAACCTTCCAATCGGCAAACCCAAGAGGTTCAGTAGTTTAGACCACAGCACCACCCGCGTCACAAAGGCTCCCATACACCATTTTGGAATCCATAAGTTCTTTTTTATTTTTTTGAAACCTTTTTAGCCTTCATTTCTGGACTTTTTGCTCACTTTGTGCTCTGGGGAGGGTCTCCTCATGCACCACAAGGACTTTACAGCTCTTTCCCACCATTTCTAGGTCTCAGTTGAATTACTTATTTCCTGGCACTGCACATATGCATGGTTGTGTGCAAGTCAATCGCGCCTAAGTGTGGGGTGCCTGTGCACATTTTTACATGCAATTTTGCTTAGCATTCACGTTTTTACAAAGCAACCCCCCCCAATTATGCATTTTGTATGCTATTTTCACTATCAGCTTATCTATACACCCTTTATCCCAGTATATGCACTTCTATACATGTTACTTGGTTGGAGAATTGCACCACAAACGCAGGGAAGAGTAAATTTTGAAGGACGGCTGTGTTTTGGATCATGTGATGTCTCAGAAAGTGCAGATTAGGTAGTATCAGTTTGAATCAGTTTGAATTCATTGAAAATGAATGTCTTCCCATATCCCTAGAGATAAATAGCCAAATGGAACTTCAGTATTGGTATTTGAACACCCTTTCACTTATTCCCACCACTGCAATTCCTGCTGGTGCTCCTCCTTCAATCTTATGGAATGAATTATGAACTGAATTCTGTACGGAAGATCAGGTTGCTCTAATATCCAATGACACAATGTGACTAATGGGATGACTTTGCACTGTGATGTATAATGTGATAAACACCACCCGTGTTCAGTGATGCCATCTAGAAGAATTGGATGTCATTATGCGCTTATGCTACTTAAGAATTGATTACATTAGCGAGCGTAATTAGTTTTTAAACATGGAAGAACTTTGTGGATGGCTGTTGAAAAAGATCATCCAAAAAGGAGTAAATTCTTCTCTAAAAGAGAATATGGAGTAGAACATAACAGAATAAATTAGATTATGTTTTTCAGTAAATGTGTTACAATACACTTCTTACTGCTTCTCATACATTTACCCAAGATGATCTTCTTGCACAGATCATTTCTGCAACAGGCAGTCAAAAATCGAGAAACACATCTTCACACACTCTCCACTGCAAATTAGAGGGGTGATCCTATGCACCCTGGAAGGATGGCTGAGAAGCTGGAGGATGCTGCAGGCCTCCCTTGCCTGAGAGTACGATTTGTGAGCAGCTGCCTCCTCAATGGAGCAACAGAAGTTCTGCCACTGTTCCCACATAGTTGGTGATGATTCAAAGGCAGTAGAGCCAGTGATAGTGTGTGTTGGGTGCAGATATGGGAAGGTCTTGGATAACTAGGGCCCCCATTCCTTTGACGTGCTTCCAGAAAAGGCAAATAATAATAATAATAATAATAATAATAATAATAATAATAATAATAA
>JAXCMG010000070.1:2762961-2773717 GCA_034642415.1 Podarcis siculus | reverse complement strand
TTATTATTATTATTATTATTATTATTATTATTATTATTATTATTATTACTACTACTACTACAGGGGAGCCCAACTTTTCAAACCAAGTGGGCTGCAAGAATACTTTGACACAGTACCTGTCATGCCGGTGGTGGGGTCCTAGAGCCCTCTCACCTCCTTCCCAAAGCTGGGAAAACGATGACTAGGCTTTGGGAAGGAGGCAGGAAGACTCAAGGACTCTGTCAAAGCCCTCATACCACCTTCCCAAAGCCCAGCACCTTGCTTACCCAGCTTTGGGAAGGCAGTGTGCGGGCTGGGTTCAAATTTTGCTGAGGGCCACCAAAATTCCTCTAGGGCCACGCATTGGACCACTCTGTTCTAGAGGATATCTGGGTTTAAGTTTCATTAGGCCTCTGAGGCTGGGAATGCCAAAGGAGAGAGGAGCTGGTAGGGTCACTGTGTACACCAGGCTTCTTCAGCCTCGGCCCTCCAGATGTTTTGAAACAATTCCCATCATCCCTGACCCACTGGTCCTGCTAGCTAGGAATCATGGAAGTTGTAGGCCAAAAACATCTGGAGGGCCAAGGTTGAGGAAGGCTGGTATACACCCTCCCAGTCTCAACTTGGTGCATGAAGGAACACTCAGAAGAGGGTGCTCTCTTTTTGCAGGGACTACAGGAATTTGAAAGGCTTACCAACACCACCCCCCAAAAAGGAGAAGCACCTATGGAAAGACACAGGTTTCTGGCTTTGCTCTTGCAAGTTTTGTGCTTACTGAAAGTGAAATAAACCCTAGTGGAATGAGAGAAAATAAACTGGAAAATGAAACCGTTGAAAGCGTCCATCCTAAATCTTCCAGCACTAAGACTATTAAAATAAATATGATCTGCATTAACAGGTGAGATTGAAGGTGACAGTGTATGACACATTAAAAACACTAGGGCTGGCACCCAATTCAAGAAATCTTAATCAGGTGTTTTAGTTATATTCTCTGCATTGATCTGACTAAATTCATATCCACTTGCAAATGGAGAAAAAGTACAGCCGTACCTTGGAAGTCAAACACAATCAGTTCTGGAAGTCCGTTTGACTTCCAAAATGTTCGAAAACCAAAACACGGCTTCTGATTGGCTGCAGGAAGCTGCTGCAGCTGACTGGAAACTGCGGTAGCCCCGTCAGATGTTCAGCTTCCAAAAATAGTTCGCAAACCGGAGCACTCACTTCCGGGTTTGCAGTGTTTGGGAGCCAAATCGTTCAAGAACCAAGCTGTTCGAAAACCAAGGTATGACTGTACCTTTATTTTTTGATGAGGCACTCAGGTATTATAATAGGCAGTCCCTGCTATGTGAACAGAAGGGGGAATATGCCTTTTAAGATGGAGCCTGCCACCATTCATTTTTCTGAGTACAGTGGTACCTCGTGTTGTGTAACCTCCAGGTTACGGAATCTTCGGGTTATGGCCGCAGCAAACCCGAAGTATATACTTCCAGGTTTCGCCATGTGCGCCTGCGCAGAAGCGCTCAATCGCGCCGCATACGTGCGCAGAAGGGCACCTCCAGTTACGAAGTTTTTGAGATATGTCCGGGCCTCCAGAATGGATCCCGTTCGTAACTGGAGGTACCATTGTACTTCAACTAAAAATAATATACACAAAATACACAAACACACGCATATTAAATAAAGTATTTAAATATATATATATATTCTGGGGCACAACTTAGTCAGTCATGTATTTTTGATCAGTTACTCCAATAACCAATTCCATAACTAAACGCTTCACCTCCCCACTTGCCTTTCCTAGGCCATTGCACAATTACCTGCTCATTTTGTTTCTCCAGAATTTCTAGATGCTCAAGTTGAACTTTCTTCAGCTGGTCCATTTCCTTTGATTGCTTCATTGCCAGCTGTAAACAAAAACAGGCAAACGCAAAAACGAAACATCAGAATTTTCTAAGGGGCTGTTTTGTCTATTAAAAGTAGTAGCCACTTTTCTAAAACTTTGTGGAGGGATAGATCCTTACTGCTATGTTGTACATAAGGAAGGAACTGGGTGTCTTTGTGCCAAAAGGAAAGGCTGGCTCTTTGGCACTTCTGATTTATCATTTGCCACCACTCCCCTCTTTATGATTTTCCCTATCAAGAAGGAATTGAAGATGTGTGAAGTTCAGATGTTGTATAGAGGGTATGTTGGTAGGTTACTACTACTACTATTACTATTATTGAAAAACAGTACAAGAACAACCAAGTATACATTTAAGAACAACACAAACTGAACACCTAAAGCAGAGACCAACTAGTGAGAAATGCTTGCCAGAAGAGACTATCAGAACATTGTGGCAAGAGTGCAAGCCCTCTTCCCTCCCCATTGCAAACCAAGTGAGAACTGTGAGATGTCTTTGCTTACAGCAATGTCAAGCAAGGTCAACTCTGATAGGCTATAAGGGAAAGCAAGATGTCGGGGAAAAGTAAGACCCTGCTTCCCCATGCCCTTTTAAGGTGGTGTAAAAGGAGAAGCAGAGATGGGGAACACTGGATATAGACTGCAACACAAACATGCATGAAGAAGATACCACTTAAAATGGGAAGGGTTTTTTTTTTTTTTTTACTGTGGGTGAAAGTTTGGTATAACGCTACCCTTCCAAATTGGGACGTGGGTGGCGCTGTGGGTAAAACCTCAGCGCCAAGGACTTGCCAATCGCATGGTCGGCGGTTCAAATCCCCGCGGCGGGGTGCGCTGCCGTCGTTCGGTCCCAGCGCCTGCCAACCTAGCAGTTCGAAAGCACCCTTAAGTGCAAGTAGATAAATAGGTACCGCTTTATAGCGGGAAGGTAAACGGCATTCCGTGTGCTGCGCTGGCTCGCCAGATGCAGCTTGTCACGCTGGCCACATGACCCGGAAGTGTCTGCGGACAGCACTGGCTCCCGGCCTATAGAGTGAGATGAGCGCACAACCCTAGAGTCTGGCAAGACTGGCCCGTACGGGCAGGGGTACCTTTACCTTTACCTTTACCCTTCCAAATAATTACTCAGGTGGCAAATTGAAACAACAGTGTACTTAGACTTACTGTGAAGTTTCAAACAGGCAAACCGGTGAGTTTTTGAGAAGTGTGGGGATATCTATTAAAAGGAGAGACTCTTTGAAGAGTATGATGCAGATGTTTTTGGATATGTGAACTAATTAGACACTTACTCGCTTTCTCTCCTCCAGAAACTTCTTTGTGTTGCTGCTGTTCAGTTCCCTGACACGCCTATAAAAGACATTTCTAACATTGTAGAATCTGTTTGTTTTTAACAAATAAACATCAGTGAGAAGAGGGTGCACAAACTAATGATGGTGCAAGCAGCTCAAGTTCAAGTTCTGCTAATCACAAGGATTTGGAGCTTCCAAGTTGAAGTTCCCAAGCGTCGACGGAAGGATCTCAGTTGCCATGAGAATGATGGGGCAACTTGCGGTTTTAGAAGGGTGGCCAGACGCAAAATAGGACAGGGCTCCTGAACCTTTATCAGCTGTGTAGAAGGGAGTTTAAAAGCTGTAACTTGCAAGTCCTACACAACATAAAAAGGTACAGGACCCCTGACATCTTTTCTCACCTCATCACCCTAGGTTAGTTTTTAGTGGAATGGCATCTTATTTTCCCAACATTCAAAATAGAGAAGTTAGCAGTTAAGAGAATGAGAGTAGGATTCCTTTAGAGATATACATGATGCCCCATAAAATGGAGAATTTCCACCCATTAACTCCTTCACTAGAGGCAAAACAATTGGCTCAGGAAATTGTTGTCTTGATATGGAGAAACACATGTTTGAATGCTGCTCCAGTCAACAGGGATAGCTAACATGGTGCCATCCAAAGAGTGTTGGACTACAACTCCTATCATCCCTGGGATGCAAGTGGCACTGTGGTCTAAACCATTGAACCTCTTGGGCTTGCCGATCGGAAGGTCAGTGTTTCGAATCCCCACAATGGGGTGAGCTCCCGTTGCTCTATCCCAGCTCCTGCCAACCTAGCAGTTTGAAAGCACACCAGTGCAAGTAGATAAATAGGTACCGCTGTGGCGGGAAGGTAAATGGCGTTTCCATGCGCTCTGGTTTCCATCCATTGCACCAGAACTGGCCACATGACCCAGAAAGCTGTCTGTGGAGAAATGCTGGTTCCCTTGGCCTGAAAGCGAGATGAGCACCACAATCCCATAGTTGCCTTTGACTGGACTTAACCGTTCAGGGGTCCTTTACCTTTTACCTATCACCCCTAGACATTGGCCATGCTAGCAGGGGCTGATGGGAGTCGAACAGCCTTTGGAAGGCAAAACATTGGCTATAACTGGGCTAGAGTGTTGGGTTTAGATGTGGGGACATTTGCACGATCAGTTGCGAAGTTTACTGGGATGCTTTGAACACCATGTCTCAGCTCCAGGTTCACATATCTACCAAGTCATGGTCTTGGTAGCCTTGCCATCCTGGGCTCCTTTGGGAGGAGGGGTGGGAGATACACTGAATAAACAAATAAAACCAATTGCTATCTCTCCACCTAGCTCACAGGCTTCTTGTGGAGAGAAAAGAAAATAGGAGAAATAACCGGATACACCATCTTGAAGCCCTTGAGGGAGACATGGGATAGAATACATAATTAATTAATTAATTAATTAATTAATTAATTAAAACTCTTTTGCAGGCTTTCTGGTGATAAGACATCACCCTTGGTAGAATGGGATTTAATCATAATACAATAAACAAAATGTTCTCCATATATGGCTTTAAAGGCCCAGGAGGTACTCTCCTGAAGAATGGGGACGTGACCCCTTTTTTAGGGTGGACTCAACAAAAGGGTAAGGCAACTTGCTGCTTGCACATTCCTGTAGACACACCATCAGGAATAACAGGAATAACAGAATGTTGTAAGGAAAGGGGGATGGTTGTTTTCCACCATGGAATTATAAACAGAACATTTTTTGCCTTCACAGAACAGCCCGTATTACATCAGTCGCGACATCCTCATCTCCTGTTATCGGGTATCCTCCATCAAACAATTTATTTGCCTCACTCATTTTGTTGTCAATTTGGTTTCCTGTGTGACTCCTTTTATTCTGAGGACACCAAGATCTGTGCCCAAATGGATTTATCTGCCTACGTGCACACAGGAAGCTAACGTTTCTGTACCTGCATTCCAAATAATAAGTTCTCATAAAAGCTCAGCAAGTGAATCATGTAGAGAGAACTTTCTTAAAATTACGATAAAAATGCAAGTTTTAACAGACTGGTCTGTGAGAATTTATCCTATATACAGCAATAGAACGCAGTACTTACCTCTCCCTTTCCGCTTTGTTTTTGATAGATTTATCTTGGCTTATGGCTTTACTATTTTCCATGGAAATTTTTGCTTGGTTGGCACGCATTTCTTTGCTTTCCCTAATAAAATGATAAAGGCGAAATCATGACAAAAAGCCTACAGTCTTATAATACTTTCCTGGGAATAAGCTCCAGTAAGCTTAATGGGACTTACTTCTGAACAGACATACATAGGATTGTTCTGACAAACTTTCAGGTTTTATACCCATTTACCCAGGCGGAAACTCCATTAAACTCATAGGGACTGTCTTCTGAGAGGATCTGCATAAGACTGCATTTAAGACTGATTATTTTTTTCTGGGAGGGGGGGTACTTAGCTGTATCAAAAGAACCAGAATACCATGCTCAGTCTCTTTAAGGCTTGCCACCACAAAAAGGCCAATTTCTCCAGAGGCCTCTCCTCGCCAGAACTTAGCAAAACACCAAGCCAGGTGGGTTGTGAGATATCTCCATCTCATAGAATCATGAGGAACGCCCTCCCTTCAGATGTCAAGGAAATAATGTTTTTAATGTCTGATGTTTTTCATGTTTGTACAATTCTGTTGGGAGCTGCCCAGAGTGGCTGGAGAAACCCAGCCAGATGGGTGGGGTATAAATAATAATAACATAATAATAAGTAGAATTAGAGTTGGAAGGGACTCCAAGGTTCATCTAGTCCAACCCCGTGCAATGCAGGAATCTCAGCTAAAGCATCCATGACAGATGGCCATTCAACCTCTGGTTAAAAACCTCCAAGGAAGGAGAGACCATCTCCCGAAGGAGACTGTTCCACTGTCGAACAGCTCTTATGTCAGACATTTTTTCCTGATGTTTAATGGAATCTCCTTTCTTGAAACCTGAAGCCATTGCTTCGAGTCTTACCATCCAGAGCAGGAGAAAACAAGCTTTTGTCCTCTTCCATGTGACAGCCCTTGAGATATTTAAAGTTGGCTATCCTATCTCCTCTCAGTCTCCTCTTGTCCATGCTAAACAAACCCAGCTCCTTCAACTGTTCCCCTATAAGGTTTGGTTTCCAGACTTGGTTTCAAGGCTTGGTTTCCAGATCAAGGGCTTTTCATCATAACTTACAATAATTCTATAAATCAGGAATAGTGAACCTGTGAGTCAATCCTGACCTGCCAAAGGGTCCAATTTGGCCTACAAGGCCATTTCCCCCAAATCACATCACCTGTCCATCACTTGAAATTGCTGGTTGATGGGTGGGAGGACAGGGTTTAATCCTGCACCAGCTTCACACTATTCCCACGGAACATTAAGGATATAGAAAAATCACAGAGCAACCCTAAACGTTGGTGTGAGGAAGAACTCAAAGCAGATGAACTAATGGTTTCAATGCCTGGCCAAGTTTGCCAACGCTCCAGAGCAGCCTTCATGGGATGTAGGAAGAAAAGGAGGAATGAGGAGCTATGTTAAATGAGTGGAGGCCTGCTATAATGGATTTCACCCCTTTATCTGCAACTGTGTGCGCATTCATGTGTGAGTGTACATGCAAACAAATTCATAACTGAAAATATCAGTAAAATAATGTCTACAAATTAAAGAAGTATAATCTGAGGGTTGTAGATGTTTGATAAAAATCAGACAACTCATTAGAGCAGTGAATTGCTAACATGCATCTTCTTTTCTATTTTATTAAGGACAAATTCCATTCTTGGATTAGCTTAGTGTCATTAATGCTTCATAACTTGCACAGTCGTTACATGAGGCTACTAAATGAATTAGCTGCATGAATATTCATGAAAGATATTTCAGAGAAGTTTTGCAGGTTCCAGGATTTGGGTTGGGAAGAGCTTAATTGCAGAAGCAGAGTACCAAACTGAATGTAAAGATAATGGCAAATTTCAGTAGCAACTCCCTGAAACAATAAATCCAAGAAAACAGAGGGTATTTGATTCTCCTCCACCATGGTACAACAAGAAAGATGGCCAGCATTTAAAAATACTACTTTTAAAGCTGATTCTGAACAAGGCAGTTTTTCTTCAACCTCTACTGACATCAAAAAGTAGTTTATTCGGTGCTCACAGTCTGCCAGGTTGCTTATATAAAACTGCATAGTGAAGTCTGCACAGGATTGCTTCCTGCTATGGTGTTGCAGTTTTGTAAAATGAACCAAATCAGCTCACAGGCTCGAAGGCCCCCTCTGTCTGAATAGGAGCACCAACATGCTTACCTGTCATGTGAAAGCTTCAATTGCTGGGTCTGTTGCTCATGAGCATTAATTAGCAGCTTCTTTAGTAACTCGCACTGCTGGCTCAGGTGGAAATCACGCATCTCTTGCTCTTCGGCACTGTGGGTGTTGATCATCTCGGACCACTCTTTTGTGTGCTGTGCCACAATTTCTTTTACCTTTTAGCAAAAGAGGACTGCGTCAGGCAGGCTGTCAAGAGGACTATTCTGCAGGTGGTTTTGGAAACCATTAGCATACATATGCATGCAGAAAAGGAATCACATAACAAATCAGACGTTGCCATGCAACTACTGTGTATTATCAAGACAAGAAGCACCTCCCCCCCAAATCCCCACACCTATTATATGATGCAGTGTGAATCTAGCCACAGATTACAGGTAGAATAGGGACATGGATGGCGCTGAGCCTCTTGGGCTTGCTGACTGGAAGGTTGGCAGTTCGAATCCCCGCCATGAGATGAGCTCCCGTTGCTCTGTCCCAGCTCCTGCCAACCTAGCAGTTCGAAAGCACACTGGTGCAAGTAGATAAATAGGTACCACTATGGCAGGAAAGTAAGCAGCATTTCCATGTGCTCTGGTTTCTGTCACTGTGTTCTGTTGCGCCAGAAGCAGTTTAGTCATGCTGGCCACATGACCCAGAAAGCTGTCTGTGGACAAACACCAGCTCCCTCAGCTTGAAAGCGAGATGAGCACTGCAGCCCCATAGTTGCCTTTGGCTGGACTTAACCGTCCGGGGTCCTTTACCTTTTCAACCTTTTAGGATAGTCTAGCAAGGTATCTATATTTCTAAGGATGTAAATACTTTGTAATGCTTCCTTCCACAATGAGTTAATATAAAAAACTATTATTATCCAGAAGTGTTTCTCACTGTCTCTCCCTAGCTTCTGCTTATGCAAAGCAGTTTCATCAATCCTCTCCTACCCAATGCTCTCCAAAAATCCACTACTGAGACTCAAGGGACTCTCTGAAACAGTCTGGGATATGACATAAAAGGATGCACAGTGGGTGGGTTCAGTAAAAGCCAGATGCCTCAAACAGCAAGAAAGGAAGCATTTTTTTGCTTGCACAAAGCCACCACCAGAACCCTGCATTTATAAGTACTCGACAATGTTAAAGCTACAGGTTTCTCATCAAGTCGGAAAGAACCCAACAGGTATCCCTGCATTGCTTATGCCTCTAATATTCTCGTGGACGAAAAGAAACACTAAAACCTTTGTTAACAGTGACATGGGTCCCGAGTTACCCTACATTCAAAGAAAGGACTCAAATCCAATGGAGGCTTCCATTAGTGGAAAGGAGATGTTTGCCAACTCCTTTTTCACCCAGCAGAACACAGTTTTCCCTCCTACGCTGCATAGGAGGGCATTCCACAACCCCGTCAGAGATTTTCAGAAGCCACAGGGAGGGAATAAGTGTGAACGATCTCCTCCTCTTTTCTGGAAGTATCCCCTTCAGCTGATGACAAGTTGGGATCCAAGTCAATGCAAGGACGTTTTAAAGCAAAAACCCACCAAAATTCTACTCAGAGCACTTGCACAAACCTCTTCAGGAAGGGTCCTCCTTAAGAGGTTTGCAGAACCCCAATCAGTAGAAATGGGATACCTTAAAACTGGTAACTCCTAAGGGAAGAAATAATCCATTTGCCTTATGATATCCTTCCTCCCAAGTGCCCCCAATGGAAAGGAGAAGCAGCCTAGACCACAGAAGGGTTGGAAGCTACTCAATTCCATAAAAGTTGTGGCTTGTTTCACCCAACTCTGAGTGGACCTCCAGTCTTTCTTTCAGCTCCTTGCTGCAGGAGCAAGTTCTCTGCTGCTTCTGGGAGCACCTATCTACCCACAATACCTTCATGTGACAGAATGCACTGTCAAAATGCCCAGTTCTTCTCTTACCTTAGATTTGTGATCTGATGTTAGTATCTGAATTTTATCTTCTATTTCTTTCTTCACCTCAAGGCAATTATTTCCTCTGGAAAAAACCAGACAAGTAGGGAAATGTCAAGACAAGAGCTACGTATCAAAACATCCTAGTCAATTGTGGAAAACAACAAAATATCAAATGATATCTGAATAATATAATTCCTTTTCACCCACCAGGCATACTTCATATGTTGTTGGTTTACTGGCCTATAAGGCTGCAATCCCAGCTCCCGCCCATGGGTTTGTCAGAGGCGCCATCACATCTGCAGTTTGGATGCTCACAGTGGTTGCAGAAGAAGGAAGGGGAGGAGGACCACTAGGCTACACTGTCAGGGCAATTGCTAGTAGGCCTAACCATGTCAGCTGAGAAGTATGTCCTACTGAATTCAATGGGGCTTACTCCCAGGTAAGCGGAGTTAAGATTGTGGCCATGCTTTGTACACACATCATGTTTATCTGCCTCACCAGTCAAAAAGGGACACCCAGAATTTTTAGAGAGGACATTGAAGAAGTCTGACTACACATTACAGTATTTGTGTGTAGGTATGTATAAGAGAGACTGAACATGACAGAGTTTTTATTTTCAATTCTAATCCCATATTTTTGCCATAGACTCAGAGTTGAAAGGGACCCTGAGGATTATCTCATCCAACCCCTACAATATAGGAATATGCAGCTGTCCCATACGGGGATCGAACCTGCAACCTTGGCATTATCAACACCATGCTCTAGCCAACTGAGCTATCCCAGCTGACATTTGCTTGAGTGTGCTATCTAAGTGACAATTAGGCCACATGAGACACTATGGTGACTGCATGGAGGTGGCGGCTGTGCATCTCCTCAAAAAATCTAACAAACTACATGTAACCTTCATGTTGTGAGTTTCAGCAAGCAAAGGGGAACAGGGGAAGGGGAACTTGTACAATAGAAAGGAAGGGCAAAAAGGGGAAGGTAAGAAGTCCACCAGCACTGGAATACAGTGGTACCCCGCAAGACGAACGCCTCGCAAGACGGAAAACCCGCTAGACGGGTTTTCCGTTTTGGAGGCGCTTCGCAAAACGAATTTCCCTATGGGCTTGCTTCGCAAGACAACAGCCCATAGGGAAATCTCCCGGACAGCGGGGAAGCACGTCTTCCCCACTGTCCTCGGACCTCCTCCCGCCGCCAGGCTTCGGAAGGCTGCTCCGAAGCCTGGCAGGGGGGCGGAGAGGTTTTTAAAAAACCCGGGACAGCGGGGGACTTCTCCACTGTCCGGGGCGATTTTAAAACGCTGCCGTCCCGGGGGAGCAAAGTCTTTCGCCCCCCGCCCGCCTTCAGAAGAGGTCC
>JAXCMG010000070.1:2747776-2757961 GCA_034642415.1 Podarcis siculus | reverse complement strand
CCCCCCCCAGCCTTCAGAAGAGGTCGGGGGACAGATTGTCCCCGGACCTGGTCTGAAGTCGGTTTCCATAGGAACGCATTAATTGATTTTCAATGCATTCCTATGGGAAACCGTGCATCGCAAGACGAAAAACTCGCAAGAAGAAAAAACTTGCGGAACGAATTAATTTCGTCTTGCGAGGCACCACTGTATTCCAAAACTGTCTCTGGGTTCAATTGGAATCTCTGATACAGAATCAAAATGGCTGCCCCCAATTCAATGGAAGTGGAGAACTGGGAAGAACAATTTCATTATTGCTGCAGTTAGCATTTGTTCTGAATTTGAAATTTGTGTTTGTTGATCTGTACATTTAATTGCTGTTGCTGTCGTACAACCACAAAGTTCTAATAGCAAGGCTTTGGGTTTACGAAATTTAAAATGTTTTTATAGACAATCAAGTGGTTTTGAGTTTCTCTCCTTCTTCCACACAATTATGCAGCTGCCCCGCCTGCAATCTGAAGTGCTACAGCCCAGATTGGCTTGAACACCTCCGTGACAACTAGGCCTAAGAAAAGGAGGCTGGAGACAAGGAGATGGCACCATCCCTGGAGCCTTCTACTGAAGGCAACTGTTCTATGTCCTCATTGGGGTAGCGCAGCCCTCTAAAAGTTCTAATGACTGTTCTGGGAACAAGCCTTGCATCAATGAGCATCTCAAGGGCCTTATGCTCCAAGCCAAACTGGCATGCCTCATTCTCAGCTTCCAACTTCCCATACCAAACTCCCTACGCAGATATAGCTTAAGCTGCCAATGGAGCAAAAGGATAGAATCATTAATACACTTAGGTATCTAACTTCATCAGGCTCTCCGATGCAGAAGATACATCCTAAAAATGAACAAGCACCAACATTTCCAAAAGACCTTACCCCTTTTTCTTGATTGCCTTCTCAAGGATTTTCTCGTAAGCTAACTTTTCTTTGTCGTAATGTGCTACTATTTTGTCAACTTGGGTGCAGTGTAACTTCTGCATGACACAATGTTCCTGTAGCAGGGGGAGAAATGGCATGTTAGTCTGGAGTTTGGGTTATTAGGCATTTATGTGTGTATCACAGCATATAAATATGAAGGTCAGAAAAAACCCACTCCTGGTTCTAGGTAAAGGCAAAGGTAAAGGGACCCCTGACCATTAGGTCCATTTGTGGCCAACTCTGGGATTGCGGCGCTCATCTCTCTTTATTGGCCGAGGGAGCCGGCGTACAGCTTCCAGGTCATGTGGCCAGCATGACTAAGCCGCTTCTGGCGAACCAGAGCAGCGCACGGAAATGCCGTTTAGCTTCCCGATGGAGCGATATCTATTTATCTACTTGCACTTTGACGTGCTTTTGAACTGCTAGGTGGGCAGGAGCAGGGACTGAGCAACGGGAGCTCACCCTGTCGCGGGGATTTGAACTGCCGACCTTCTGATCAGCAAGCCCTAGGCTCTGTGGTTTAGACCAACTCTTGGTTCTAGGTACTGTTATATTTGATGGTGCTTGGACACTGTATGAATACCTTTACCTTTTATTTCACCAGACATTTGGTCCCATAGTTCCAATGCTCTATTATAATCAGACCTGTTACTAAGCCCATCTATGTGTAAATAACTTCCTCTGTTTAGCCCTGCCCTCATATTCCTTCCCTTTCTCCCCTTTTCCTCTTGTAGTGTGTAAAATGGTGTACACACTGGGGATACTATATACCAATATCAGTCCATCCATGATTTTTATGCCAAGTATTTTCTGTCTTGTTTTATGTTCCTTTAAAAACCCTCATTGGTCTTTGTTATGTACTGAGTTGAATAGGATTCAGAATGCAGCAGTCTGATTGGCCCTAGAACATTAGGGTACAGAATGCAGCACTCTGATTGGTCCACAGGAGCCACCCAATCCAGATCCAGCTGGAAGTGTATCTGCAACCTGATTGGCCTACAGGTGAATCCCGGAATTAGCCAATCACGAGGGGCCCATTGTGTAAATAATGTATATAAAGCAGACATTCTGGGGGAACTTCCATTCCTCCTCTTCACCACTATGAGCTGAATAAAGAGCATGAAATCCACTCTCGACTCCGAGTATATTTCAGTTTTAGTTGCTGATGTTAGCCAATTTGTACATTTTAGACTGAAGCAGAAATGCATGACACCAAGCTGTTACTTTTGCTGTCACTAATTACGAATCAGTTTGCAGTTGCTGCTTCATAACACATCTTTTTATGATAATATGTTGTTGTTGTTTAGTCGTTTAGTCTTGTCCGACTCTTCGTGACCCCATGGACCAGAGCACGCCAGGCACTCCTGTCACATTTCATATAACTTAATCCATGCAGAGTCCTTTACAAAACCTCAAAGGAGAATTTCTCACTCATTTTAATGTGAGAGAAAGTGAATGTTGGCCAACACTTTGAAGTTCAAGTATTAAAATATAAACCTGAATTCCAAAATAAGTTGACAACACTTCTGGGAAACGAATCGCACATAGTGCCTATGATTTACACTAGGAACAAAGCTCAGACATTGCAGTTCCAGAGAGATTTCAAAGAAAAGTGAATCTGAACAGCATCATTAAGCTGTCAGCTTTATCAAGGGATATACATGCTGATTAAGGAACATTAGAGCAACTGCTTAGAGAAAGAAGGAGGAGGTAATTTTGACAAAGTTAGACATCCTCAGAGAATCCCGACTAGAGGAATACCTGAAATGAAAAGGGATAAAGGGCAGTTCTGAACATTTTCTGGATGAAAGAGTACATGGGCTGTGCTTTCTGTTTTTCTGTGGGTACTGTAGAATTCAAAAAAAGAATTTGGGAGGCGGACATGTTCTAAAGGTAGAAACTCTTCCTACATTTATTTCCATCCCAATCTCTGCAATTCTCTTTTGGATTTTACAGGACCTCGTTTATTTGTATTTTCTTCCGAATATTATGCATGAGTTCTTAGGCCGTGTTTCTTGCCATATAGTTCTCATGAAGGGAACACAGTATCACCTCAATATAATGTGGGAGGTGTCTGAATGGCATCACATCTAAGGGGGGGCGACACCACAAATTTCATGTTTGCTTCCTGGAGATTTTCCTTTCCTCGTGGAGGGGGAAAGAACATATTCCAGGAAGCAACACAGATCATGACACTTTATGCTATATAGTCCAGTTTGTTTGGGTTTTTTAAAAGAAAACTTGTAAGTAGATTTAGCCAGTTCTGAGATGGTGACTGAGCCTCAGCTACTTAAAAGTGGTTTAGGCTGAGGGACAGAAGCAATTCACTAGACACATGGAGACCCACAGCTTGAGCTGGGTAACACTGCTCCATTTAGCTGTTATAATTAACCTTAGTGGGTTATCTGAACCAACAATTTTGCAACTGATCATAACAACCAATCATTTCCCAGCTCTCCCACTCCATCTCTCAAAACAGAAAAACGGCACAAAACACTCTATTAAAAACTTGCTTTGAAAATTCCCGTACCTTTGCATGTCTCTTCTTCAAAGCATTGAGCTCTTTCTGCTGTTTTTTCAAATGCTTTATGTAGGCCTGCTCCACATTAAAACAAAACAAAAAAACAAACCTGGATTAATTTCCCTTCGGATATATCTGAAATCACAAGAATTCAGAGAACAGCACCCAGAAACATTTCTCTTGACTTAAAAGATACGTTATAAATGCATTACCACGTTTAAACATTGGGTAGCTGACATACAATACCATGTTGTGTATATTACTGACCAACGTACGGAGGAATCTGAGGTGGAGACCTGGGGGTGGAGACAACTGGCTTGTTCAAGTAGTCCTTGTATGTCTTAGGTAAAGGTAAAGGTAAAGGTAAAGGGACCCCTGACCATTAGGTCCAGTCGTGGCCGACTCTGGGGTTGTGGCACTCATCTCGCTTTATTGGCCGAGGGAGCCGGCGTATGTGGTCAGCATGACTAAGCCGCTTCTGGCAAACCAGAGCAGCGCACGGAAATGCCGTTTACCTTCCCGCTGGAGCGGTACCTATTTATCTACTTGCACTTTGATGTGCTTTTGAACTGCTAGGTTGGCAGGAGCAGGGACCGAGCAACGGGAGCTCACCCCGTTGCGGGGATTCGAACCGCTGACATTCTGATCGGCAAGTCCTAGGCTCTGTGGTTTAACCCACAGTGCCACCCGTGTCCCTTGTATGTCTAACCATTTTCCAATTTATAGTACAGTAGAAACCAATCAGGAAAATGCCCGGAGGGAAGGGGAAAAGGAAGGTTTCCTGTTTCTAATAACTCCTAACCTGCCCTTGGCCCATGCCAAACTGTGATGAAAGATTGCCTTGGTTTTCTAGGTGCAGAGAAATGCAAAACCCAATAGTGTCTCGTGAGGCAGTGTGCATGGGGCACAATTTTACTCTTGGTTTCTCAACACAGTAGGTTATTGTCGCTTACTGAAAGGCAGAGGGGTGATAAACTTGGCCCAGTGTAGTGTGGGATGGATTTTTGATACTCCAGAGAGTATCAATAATGTCAATTGACTTTGGAATTCTCAAGGGGCTAAAGAGAGGCCAATGAAAATGTAAAAGACCTCTTGGTTAAGGATCTAATAAGCAAGCAGTCCTGTGGTAGAGAGGCAAGCCTGTTTTTTGAGAATTATAGGCTTACAATTCATGCTAAGTCTTCCACAAGGTTTCAGTTTCGAGGGCAATTTTACCCCATGGTAAACAATTTAACATACAGTAGTACCTCGGGTTACAAACACTTCAGGTTACAGACTCCGCTAACCCGGAAATAGTACCTCGGGTTAAGAACTTTGCCCCAGGATGAGAACAGAAATCACATGGCGGCAGCCCCATTAGCTAAAGTGGTACCTCAGGTTAAGAACAAACCTCCGGAACGAATTAAGTTCGACACCAGAGGTACCACTGTATTATGTTCACTAAGCTTTAGAAAATCTTCCTAGGTTTTTGCATACACATACCTTCATTTGCTTCAAGTCCTCTATCTTTATTTGAGGAATAAGGTCTATACCTTAAAGAAAGAAAACAAATGCATCAATACCATTTTAATATCAGCAGCAGTAATTTTAATAGCATTTTATTGAGCTATCCAGACTTGCTGAAAAGGTGTGTGGATTACTGTGAAATATGCTTTACACTCCTGCTTAATAAGAGACAATATTTATTTTCTGTGTTTGTACACCACCCAGGACCAATTAAGTTATTGGGATGTTTTAGAATTTATTCCAAAGAAGCAAACAACAGAGCTCAGAGTATGAAAAGAACTAAACATGTTTTTAAATGGAACATTTCTAGGAAAATTTTAAAAAAAGGTGCTCAGTCAGTTACAATGGATCCCAGTACGTTTCTGAGCACAATTCAAAGTGTTGGTGCTGACCTTTAAAGCCCTAAACGGCCTCAGTCCAGTATACCTGAAGCAGCGTCTCCACCCCCATTGTTCAGCCCTGACACTGAGGTCCAGCGCCAAGGGCCTTCTGGCGGTTCCCTCACTGCAAGAAGTGAGGTTACAGGGAACCAGGTGGAGGGCCTTCTTGGTGGTGGCACCCGCCCTGTGGAACGCCCTCCCATTAGATGTCAAGGAAATAAACAACTATCTGACTTTTAGAAGACATTTGAAGACAGCCCTGTTTTGAGAAGTTTTTAATGTTTGATGTTTTGTCACTTTATTATTATTATTAATAATAATAATATTCTGTTGGGCGCCGCTTACATAGGAGTTAGGCAAGCCAGGTGTGAAGATCATTCCACAAGTAGGGTGTCATCACTGAAAATGCTCTCTACTTAATAACCATCCACCCCACCACATTCTGCTGAAGCACCTCCATTCATTTCTCCAGGAGAAATGGGATATAGCGAGAAATCTTTGAAATCCTTCAGATGCAAGTTTACCTTTCTTAGTTTCCATTCCAGGCCCTACCCCAGAAGTGGTATTTGGTCTAAGTTCGGAACTAGTCTGAGGAGTGACGTTTGCTTTGGGGTTATTAGCTTTGCCTTTCTTGTCGTTCTTTGAGGTATCGTTGGGAACATCGGCTATGTCACTCTGCAAGAAAACAAGGGTTCTTCTTGTAAAACGACCACCGACAAATCTGAACTTAAGGATAATATTAGCCAAAGGAAACTGGATGATGAATGAATGAATCTTTATTTGCGTCAGCCATCGGCCATAGCAATAAAACAACAATACGATATACAAAGAATAGAAAGTCAATTATATAAAATAGTCAAATAGTCAATAGTCAAATAGTGGATCTTATTATGATTGCCCCAGCTAAAAACCTTGCAACCTTTGCTATCACCTGCTCGTCTTGATCTGCCAAGAGAAAGGACACTGTGGCAGTGGTTGGGCGACCCGGAATGGACAATAAGAGAGGGGTGACAATCTCATTCCTCAAGTCTTTATAAAGAGTGCAAACCAGAAGGGCATGCGCCACCAGTTCCAAAGATGTGAAAAGGGCAAGCTTTTTTATGAGGACTAACAGGAGATGAAATACCAAAAGACTTTAAAAGATTATTTATCTATGCGACAACAGCCACAAGAATGCTGCTCACTCCAAAGTGGAAGGAAGAGAAAGTCCCAACCAAAGAAAGAATGAATAACCAAGATGATGGATTATGCTGAAATGACGAAGGTATGACCGTGAAGATCAGACACCAAGATGATAAAAAAATTAGTCAAGAGTGGGGGAAATTTATAGAATACAGTGGTACCTTGGGTTACATACGCTTCAGGTTACATACACTTCAGGTTACAGGAAATACTAACCCAGAAATAGTACCTCGGGTTAAGAACTTTGCTTCAGGATGAGAACAGAAATCGTGCTCCGGCAGTGTGGCGGCAGCAGGAGGCCCCATTAGCTAAAGTGGTGCTTCAGGTTAAGAACAGTTTCAGGTTAAGAACGGACCTCCAGAATGAATTAAGTACTTAACCCGAGGTACCAATGTATCTTAAAGACCACTGTAGATACTTAAAAACGTTAGCAAGATTGTTATAACCCTTACAATGCAATATGATTTAAGGTTAAAAAGAAGATAAAATAGTCTCGAAAAATGTAATTATATGTAATCGAACAAAAAGAAAAATGGGAAACCAGGGGTGAGACCAAGTAGTCCCAGATGTATAGAAACTGAAAATGTTTTAAATGTATAAGAAGACCGCTCCACTTCCAGGTGGGATGATGTTGCGGTCAGACCATGTGGTCTCCGCACATGGCGGGGGCTGGCTTTAGTACGTGCATCATCTGGGAGTCCCCAGCCGCGTCACGGCCCCCAGCCAGCCAATCCGGGTGGCTGGGGGGGGCATGGCTTACCCCCTTTTAAACAGCCATTCTGGGGAATCCCCCTTCTGGTTCTGGAAGTGTAGCTGCTAGAATCTATAGGGACAGTGGTAGCCTCCAGCCCATATCCAAATGGATATTTTTGTGGACTAAGAGCAAAACTCTTGGTAAAATTGGCAACCAATTTTGGACTGCAAACGTTGTGTGTGTGTTTTTCATGGTTCCACATCATTTGCATGACACTTAAGCAACAGAGACGCAAACCACTGGCTGTACTGTTGCAATGAAATCCTTAAGAATCTTATGTCTCTGCCCAAGGAACAGGGGTAGAAAATATTGTTGTGCGCTGGAAATTTCATCATAATATAGTCAGCAACTTCTTGGTGAAAGCATGAGATCTCCGTTTCAAATGTTAAGCAAGACATTCTCAGTTACCACAGGTGACCTTACACATTGCCTATGTTGCAAAATATAAACAAGCACAATAATGCAATTATTATATACAGTAATGTAAACCTATACCTCTGGCCAAGACATAGTAATGGTGGAGCTTACCTAAATTTTGCAAATAAAAAGTTGGCCAATCTTGTCAGTTATTCTCATCTTTTAAATCTTCCAGGCAGAGAGGCTTTAAGTAAAAAATGCAAATCTTCTTTCATACCCGCAGTTAATTACTACTTACTGTTTCAATTCCCATAGCTCTCATCTGGTCTGCTCTTTTCTCCATGACGGATAAAAATTTCTTTGGATCTGACAAGGCATCGACGATGTCTAAAAGAAATTTCAAATAAGTAGTCAAGCTATTTTCCACTTCAGATCCCTTCAGCATTTGCCATGGAATTTCTACAAAGACTCTAGGCTTCATTTTGTCAGAAACTAACGACCTCTTCATCATGGACTAATCAAGTGGAGAGCCACACTATCCTTGGGAGGAGGTGCAGAAGCATATGTCCAATTCTCCCCATGCGAGGAAGGATTGCGCCATCATTTTGTATGGCTATAATCCAGAGGTGCGTGGAGGGGTAGAACCTCTAGTGGGGGACACATTGTGCTCCTTCTGGGGTAGTTTGTCCACCTTTGGTCTCACCCTGCATTCAGCTCTCACCTGTTAGTGGTGGTTGGCAAGCCAGCAGGAAGAACAATAGGTTTCACCTTCACTGCAACATTGTCCCACCTGTCCCCACAAGAACTGTACTATTTCCATGCAACTCAATGAAAGCCATTCATTTTTATAGTGGAAAATAAATGGCTTTGCTTGGGGACACAACCGAGGGAGAAACTAAACCCGTTCCGTGCTCTCTGGGTAATCTAGGATTGGTATTGAAACCAAACGTCAGTCTCTCAGAATTAATGGGAAAATCTGTGGGCATCACAAATGGGTTATGGGGATCACACATGGCCTCTATATTAACAGGGCAATTCTAACCATGTCTACCCAGAAGTAAATTCTATTGAATTTAATGGGGCTTACTCCGAGGTGAGTGGGATCAAGAATGTTGCCTAAAGCATTAGATAGTAGTTGAAGACACAAGCCCTTCCAAGACTATGAGTCTTAGGATGGACCCAAGACTATATATTTGAACAACCATTTAAATGCACAGGATTGGCTGCACCCTAAGCTAGTTGCATTTAAGTTCCATTGATTTCAAGATAAACATTATTCATTTTTCACATTGAATTCAAAGGGACCTAAATGCAAATAACTTAGTTTGCATCTAATCACAATGTTTTTGCACCCATTGTTTTATGTTAACACTAAGAAACGTTTAGGATCTTTAGGATTGTGAGAAGCCTCTTCAAGTATATTCTTAATTCTTGCATACCCACACCCCCAGTTTCCGTCAACAATTTGATTAATTTACCTCCAAAGCCATCGGGCACGTAAGTTTTGAGTACAATGTTGCAGAAGACGGTGGGCAGAGATAATGGTTTATTGCCTTCGTTTCGAAGAGAAATATGTCTGTAACCTGCCTGAAGACCATCCAGAGGCAGGATCCTTTGGCCAATCAGTTTGTTGTTGTCGTCATAAACAGCTATCCTCAAGACCGCAAGGTCTGGCAGAATGACCTAAGAAGTGTGCAAAGTTGGTTATTGATCATCGCAAGAGGACACGGTCTGCAATTTGAAGGAATCCAGGAACTCTGTCCATTCTAATGCAGTCATACGAGAGAAGTGCTGCCTGATTAAACCTCCGGAATAATAGGGTCCATACCAGAAGTACATTTCGAGGTGCTGTGTATTAAATTTAAACGAAAGCATACAAACAGTGGGAGTGATGGCCATGAAAAGGGCTTCAAAGTAGAGGAGCTCAGCTCTCCCATTTCTTGCTCAAATATGTATAAGCAATCTAAAAAATATCACTCTCTTAAAAACACACACATAAAAACTCTACATACAAGATCAGCATTGTCACCACCAAAGGGGACAAAAAAGAGTGAAAAGTTAGGAGGTCTCCATAGGGCCCTAATTAGGGAATAACCACTTCTAAACTTTTTACCCTAAGAACTTAGCCAAAGTAAATAGTTCTCTCATCGCCATAATGAATGAAATTTCTCAGTAGGTCCAATCTCTCTCTCTCTCTCTCTCTCTCTCTCGGAGGGGAAGAAGAATTTACTTGAGGATACCCAAGAGCAGTATCATTCAAGGTAGGAGAATTCGATCACTCCACTATATTTTTACAGCACCTTCCTACTAAAGACTGCGCCTGCAGAGGCATCAGAATCAATTTTGGAATGCCTAGGAATGTGTGAAGTGGTTAGCGTATTTTTCGCCCCATAGGGCGCACCTAGTTTTTTTGGGGGGAAATAATGATTTCCCCCCAGGCGCGGGGCTGGCACGGGGGAAGCCTGAGCTTCCCCCAACCCCAGCCCCCAGAACAGCCTGCTATCCGCAAGCCTAGGGAGCCCGGCAGGAAGTCGTGCC
>JAXCMG010000070.1:2734733-2747376 GCA_034642415.1 Podarcis siculus | reverse complement strand
GCTAACTTGCATCAGTATCAGTTGTGAATAGAGAGAAGCTAAATGGAAACAGGCCCATTAGTTTCCCAAACTGGGGTGGAAATTGAAAACAATGTAGTTTTCAGTTGGTTTCACTGCTAGACTCATTACTTATATGCAGATCCAAATTAAGAAGAGCAAAAGTAGACTAGCATGCCAAATCTTGTTAATTAGCAATCCACCAAAGGATTCCCACCAGCAATGATTCCCTGCCTCAAAAAATATTTTGCAATAGCAGGTTCAGAATAGGCCCAGGAAGAAAGCAACCTGCTAACTGCCTTTGTGAACCACAATGGAATGAGATTTTATTACATATATATATATATATATATTGCCTCTACCTGAAAATGGGCCTCTGGGAGACTTAGCAATAAGTGCAAATTAATGCACAACAAATGTTGAGGCAGCAATGATTAATAAAGATGGAAAATATCCACTCCACAGGTCTTAGATGCAGTATTTGTCTTATATGATTGAGCCAAATGTCCCATCTCCTGGCCACCTACTAAGGACAATATTACATTGTATTTATGGCAATATTGCTTGAAGCCTCCAATGGCCCTATAGGAACAGGCTGTTAGATGATCCACCTTCAGTACAGTTTACTTTTTTTACTGTGATAAAATCAACTATTCAGAAATATCCAACCTAGAATACATGGTTACAACTGATCCAACATAAGCATTGAGAAATACTACTGTACGTTACAACTTACCAATATCTCACAGTGGAATGACAACACAGAGTATGTATTACAACAGCAGTAGTTTTATTTTTTTATATAGAAACAGGAGGACAATAAAACACAATCCAGACATTACCTGCTAAGAGTTTGCATTAGCTTCATGTTATAGCGGGAGGCATGGCAAAGTCTAAACCTGCTGCCTAAAGCAGTGATGGCCAAACTTGGCCCTCCAGCTGTTTTGGGACTACAATTCCCACCATCCCTGACCACTGGTCCTGTTAGCTAGGGATGATGGGAGTTGTAGTCCCAAAACAGCTGGAGGCCCAAGTTTGGCCATCACTGGCCTAGAGTGTAACTAAGGTGATTTTCCCACTATAGGGCTCTGGTGCTGTGCTTATTTTAAGTCATTTTCCAAACTGTTATAAGACTGCTATTTTTTTCTTCTAGAAAAAGAGGTACCAGAACTCACCATGAACACCTCCCTTGTTTTCATAGAATGGCAACAGTACCCACCTGAGAGGTGCTGGAACTGAGTTCCAGTGAGTTCCGGCTGAAAAAAATGCCCTGCACAAGACCAAATATTGGCCATACATGCAAAAATATTTGGGAAATTTATATTTGGCAGTATGTAATTAAAGAGGGCATGATCACAAGTCGAAAGGATCCGCCGCTGAAGGAAAAAAGCAGGTAACCGTTCTGCACTCTCGACAACAGAACAAGTGAAAGGAGCAGAGACATTGTCAAAGACGGCAAGCACTAATGCACATACTTTGGATGAAACTCCAGTTGACAAAAATTAAAATAGAATGGGATATAAAAAATTATAGACACCACTGATTACAACTGAGGTTGGATTTACGTGTGTAGTTCTGACAAATCTTTCTTGCAGTACTTTGACGGTTGAAGGATTGCACAGGTGCTCCACCCAAATATTCACCAAACCGAGGCAGATTGAGGTGGGAATTGGGTGGCACTTCTGAAATGTTAGAATGGACTGTGCAATTTCCACCTGCAAGTGGAGGGAGGGGAGGAGCTATTTCTGAATGCTCACCTATATGGTAAAGGCCCTGCAAGTGTCTGTGGGGAATCAGCATACCAGTGAGAAAGTTGGAGTCAAACCATTTTCTCTTGATATCATTCACTTGCAGGAAGATTTTGCTTGAGGGAACCTTCAAAAACCACATCTCCCCCCCCCCCCCTTCAGCCTGATGTGGTATGGACCACTGTACCACCTCAGGAAGATGCCAGCTCATTCAGCCACTTGTTCAGAATAGACATTGGAGACATCTTGAAAACACATTCCTCAGAAATATTGCTTGTTTCCAGCACCGCAACGAGAAAGATTGGTAAAATGGCACATATAAAACCACCCTCAAGAAGCAATCTTTGAAAACGGATTTACCAAATGGTGCCCAGGACATTTTTGGTGGAAGAGAGGAAAATGTACACGATGCACACAGGACGAGGGAGCTGGCCTCAGACGTGGCGGCGGCAGCACCCTCCTGACTTAATCCACGCAATGACATTGACCTTGAGGTTTTTTTGGGATGCAACATCTCACCTGCCCTCTTGGCTGAAGGAACAGTGCAAGATAGCAGCCACTGCCAGGGCAGGGAACAAGTTGTGATCTCCAAGGGATGTAGAGGTTCACCAGCTGGAGCTCATTCTGAGCAGACTGCATACATGGAACTCAGGCATAGCCCCGAACGAGGTGGGTTCCTCCAAGAGGGAGGAGGAGGAAGCAAGAAGAGGGAAAAGCCAAACAGAAAAATAAAAATCACGAGATAGCTAGAAGAGGTTCTCTCTTAAAAAAAAGAACACCCTGAGATTAAATCAGCCTTAACCCATGACAAAAAATAAAAATAAAAATGCGTGACTGTGCAGCCCTCTAAACGAAGGGAGTGCATTAGCAATATTTATTCTCTGGGGGGGGGGAGCCTTGTTTAGGAAAGTGGTCCTTTTGAAGCAAAGAACAAGCGTACTTTTGAAACACATCATACCTTTCGGAATACAAACGACTCTTCGTTGTAAACTGGATTCAAACCATTGTTCATCACCATCCGTGTTCGAAATTCTTTACGTATTGTATCGGTGGGCAGGCCGTACATATCGACTTCTACGTACGTCCCAATTTTTTTGTCTGATAAAAACTGGCCGGATATTACCTTGAAATGAAAGCATAGAGGTTTGTTTCTTCTAACATTCAAAACCATTTTTATATAGTTCAAAACAATTATAGACTGCTTATTCTTTTAAAAATGCTGAAGTGATGTACAAAAGATTAAAAATGATACAACAGGTAATAATAAAAAAGAGCCTAAAACAAAACCATATAAATTCAGGTCGGTTTCTAAAATATAACCAGAAAATTGTTTAAAGTATTCTCTTTGCAGGTAGTTCAAAGCCTGGAAGTTGAAAGGAATTCTCCAAGAACTTTAACTAAGGTGGCAGTCCTGTACATATATTTTGGCATCATAGCCTGCCAAATTTACTTCAGAGTAAATGCACATGTGTTTGAATAGTGCCTTTGACTTTCAATGAAAACAGAGACGATGTAACCCAAAAATCTTTGATAAAAACAATTTTTAAAAATACATTACAGAGACAGGAAAAACAACCCTGAAACTATAGAGATTTACAGCACTTCAGTCAGATGAAAACTATAAAACTATAATGAACTACTGCAACTCACTGGACAGGGGATATTTAGTCTGAGTCATACATACAGATATATATCTACATATATGCACACTATCTGCCATAGGAACCAAATCCTAGAGGCCCACCCCCCAATATTTTATTCAAGTTGGCACCCCAGCTACCTGTGATTCATTCAGTTATTGTTATGTATTGGGTTTAACACATTTTATGCTACAAGGTGCGTTCTAACCAATCGTAGAAGCATTGGTAGACGAACGTTCTAATGGCAAGTGAGCACATGACCGTTGCAACTGCCAGCTGCCAGCGGTCAGTTCATGCTTGGAATTATTATTCTGTCGTCCAGTCAGTTCGGTTCTTGTGTTCCTATGAGTGAGCTGTTGTCACTGACAAATGTTGACTAAACTTAGTCGAGGAACTTATACTGCCTTGGGCTTCTGACTTTTTCCGAACATTTAACAGTTATGAAATCAATGGATATACTGAGCTAACTGAAGGTAGGCTGGCTATACAGGAGTAATTTTAACAGCCTGTTTATGGGGACGCGGGTGGCACTGTGGTCTAAACCACTGAGCCTTGGGCTTGACAGTCGGAAGGTCTGTGGTTCGAAGCCCCGTGACGGGGTGAGCTCCCATTGTTCGGTCCTAGCTCCTGCCAACCTAGTTCAAAAGCACGTCAAAGTGCAAATAGATAAATAGGTACTGCTCTGGTGGGAAGGTAAATGGCGTTCCCGTGCGCTGCTCTGGTTTCGCCAGAAGCAGCTTAATCATGCTGGCCATGTGAACCAGAAAAACTGCCTGTGGAAAAACATTGGCTCCGTCGGCCAGTAAAGTGAGATGAGCACCACAACCCCAGAGTCGTTCACCACTGGACTTAACTGTCAGGGGTCCTTTACCTTTTTAAATTTTATATACTATGGGATTTATGATACATTATGGAAGAAATCAACATTCTAACATGCTTCTTTTGGGGATTCTTATATTCTCTGTGTGTATGCACAAGTGCATGTAAGGGAGGTAAAAAAGATAAAGGACCCCTGGACAGTTAAGTCCAGTCAAAGGCGACTCTGGGGTTGCGGCGTTCATCTCGCTTTCAGGCCGAGGGAGCCGGCTTTTGTCCACAGACAGCTTTCCAGGTCATGTGGCCAGCATGACTAAACCGCTTCTGGTGCAACAGAACACCGTGATGGAAACCAGAACCCATGGAAATGCCGTTTACATTCCTGCCACAGTGGTACCTATTTATCTACTTGCACCGGCATGCTTTTGAAATGCTAGGTTGGCAGAAGCTGGGGCAAAGCAATGGGAGTTCACCCCATTGTGGGGATTTGAACCGCCGACCTTCCGATTGGCAAGCCCAAGCGGCTCAGTGGTTTAGACCACAGCGCCACCCGCATTACGTTCAGTAGTTATTGCTATAAGGTTGCATTTACAACTTTGAAAGCTGCTCAGAAGTTTGAGAAAATCTAAAACAGCAAAAAAGAAAAGTGGAAAATTAAGACTGCAATTCTTGACACTCTAGGGAGTAACCCTCCCTGGGCTTGCTTCTGATTAAACATGCATACCAGGGAATTATTAGAGTAATTGTTCTGGCTAGTAAATCAGTTTGCAAAGGCAGTTTGGAGAGCTGACCACGAATAACAGCTTTTTAATTATGAGGCCCAATTACTGGCATGTGTGCCTCATTGTAAATGCTCTTTGTGGCATCAGAATGAAGTTTCGCTCAAGCGCTCCAGGATCTGCACTAACGTCCAATGAACATGTAAGCATAATCCCACATCAGAAAAGCCACATCAATTGGTATTCCACCTTCTCTCTTGTACCATCTGGACTATGATACCGCCCTTGAATCTCTGAGGCAAAGGCTCTGGGACATAGCACATAGTGATCTCCGATCTCAATCTCATGTTATCTGTGGCCCGATAGCAGTAGGAATTCACTACGGGTACAATTTTCAGATACCTGCATATCTTAGAAATCTGTCTGTACCGATTTATCAGTGTCTCTTTACTAAAGCCAGATTAAATGTATTTCCACCAGGAGTGCTAAATGGCAGGCTGAGAGGCATCCCTTATCAGAATAGGCTCCATGTATGCTCTCAGGACATCGACTGTATGAGGCATATCCTACTGCATTGCAGACAATATGAGCAAGCTAGGGATCTATTGATTAAACCCTTTACTGGCAAATCGGCCGGGTAAATTTGAAGCCTACTATACTAAATACCTTCTGGACGACAAGTCTAATGATATCACAGTGGCCGTGGCAAAGTTTCTTTCGGTAGTCATACATATCAAAGATCAACATACTTAAGACTAAACAAATGTAGTCTCGGTCTCCCTCTCCCGGGCAGTTGTCTGTATGAATCTGCATTTTATTCTGAATCTATGTTACGGGTTTTTGGACCACAATACAGATTATTATAATTCCCACACTCTAGTTGTAACAAACAAAGCCCCAAACAGTTTTCATTTTAGAACTCTGAAAAGGCACTATTTAATGAGATCCGTCAGCTTGTCACCATCCAGTGGTAATGCTATGTTCACAGTTGCAGAATACATTTGATCTGCTGAGGTTCAACGTTAATGTTATATTAGGTTGGAATCAGAGAATCACAAGAGCCGTCCTCCAGAATATAATCCCTGACACCCCCTATAAAACTCCATCCAAGGACCCCCCAGAATGTCATGGGATGTGGTGCAATAGGCTGCAGGGGGGGGGGGAGAGATAATTAGGTGGAATCAGAACACAACAGCTTACATGAATGGAAGCCCACTCTCTCACCCAAAGCATCACAGCCTGGTTTTGGCCAATTTTGCCTCCCATGTCTAACTGCATTCCATTCTGGAGGTCTCTTGACCCTTAAACAGCTCAGGACCGCAATGCCTAAAGGACCGCCTCTTTCCATATGAACGTACCCGGACCCTGAGATCATCTTCTGAGGCCCTTCTTCGTGTGCCTCCTCCTTGAAAGGTCAGGAGAGTGGCAACACGAGAATGGGCCTTCTCTGCAGTGGCTTCCCGTCTGTGGGATGCTCTCCGTGGAGAAGTTCGCCTGGCGCCTTCATTATACACCTTTAGGCACCAGGCAAAAACGTTCCTTTCCAACCAGGCCTTTGGCTGATCCATTGCAAATGCACCTCCTACCTGCACTGAACAAGTCGCTGCAATCACACCATCAACAGGCGTTTCAGAGAAAGGGTCAAAGGTTCGATCCGGGCGCCGCATAAAATCTGGCTTAAGAAGATACCTTAAAAAAAAAAGAAGGCATGTTTTTATAGGTGAAACTTCATATTGCTTTTATATCTTATAGTTATAATTGTTGTTTCTAATTAGTAATAAGCTTTTAAAGTAAGTTTTCAGGATATGTATACAGAGTCTATGAACATTTTATCTCCAGTTTGACCAGAACAGGAATTGAACTTTCCAAAAGGTTAAGGGCATTTTTAAAGAAAAGGTGCTCTGTGTTGTTCAAATCTATGTGCTCTGGCGCCATACTTTTATCACCTGACTGAATGTATCCAATGGGACTTGGAATTCATTTCTGATACACACCAAGAGAAAATGGGTATTGCAAAGGAGGAAGTACAAAAGAAAGATAAGATTTGTTTAATATTATGTTCCACAAATCCCAAGCGTTCACATTTTCAGCAAGTTTCAGCTTATTAGATTAACTTGCATAAAGAACACGAAATTGAATCTGGCAAGGTCCAGCTAAGAGCAAAAATCCCAGAGGATTTCTTACTCTCATCCATGGAAGAGCCCTATCTGCAAAAAACAAAATCTTCTGCCAATGAGACTTGATTTTAAATAGAGGGTGCAAGATTGATTGGTGAATGAAGCAGCTATGTACCACAGTGGAATTTATATTGCACCAAAGGGCTTATTGCAATTGAGTTTATTTGTAAGACAACGGCGGCTCAAAACTGATGCAACTTTTCTGTAACTTCTGGAATTGCATGCAAATATTGTGGGTTGAATCTTACAGTGTTCATCCATTGACAGAAGGCACCATGGTTCAGTGGAGGCTTCTAATCCTGGAACAGGGAGACATTTTTCTCTGATTCCCCTCTCACACTGCAGCTTTCTGCAGATCTGCTTCAAAGAGTTGGGAGACCATCAGAACAATTTGAGAGGTGCATGACTGCAGGAGGAAAGAGGGAATAGGGGGGAAATGGCCTTCCTTCCTGTTTGACTGATGGTAGCCTCTGGTTTTTTTATATGCCTGTTGTCTTTATCCATGGAGGTTTCTTGGCAGGGATACTGGAGTGGCTTGCCGGTTCCTGCTTCAGGTGGATCACGTTTGGTCAAAACTCTCCACTATGACCTGTCCGTTTTGGGTGGCTCTGTACGGCATAGCTCATAGCTTCTCTGAGTTATTCAAGCCCCTTCGCCACGGCAAGGCAGACTCCTGAGAGTCCCATGGACTGCAAGAAGATCAAACCTCTCCATTCTGAAGGAAATCAGCCCTGAGTGCTCACTGGAAGGACAGATCCTGAAGCTGAGGCTCCAATACTTTGGCCACCTCATGAGAAGAGAAGACTCCCTGGAAAAGACCCTGATGTTGGGAAAGATGGAAGGTACAAGGAGAAGGGGACGACAGAGGACGAGATGGTTGGACAGTGTTCTCGAAGCTACCAGCATGAGTTTGATCAAACTGCGGGAGGCAGTGGAAGACAGGAGTGCCTGGCATGCTCTGGTCCATGGGGTCACGAAGAGTCGGACACGACTAAACGACTAAACAACAACAACAGCCTCTGGTTGGTTGAAGAGCCTTCTGTCAGCAAAGGAATGCATCCTTGCAAATATTTATTATATTTGCCAGTTAAGTCCTGAACAATAACTGCTCAATATAAATATACTTTTTTAAGAAAGGAAGATACTAGTACTCACAGTCCTTTTCTTAGGACACGTCAGCCTTTTCTCTCTCTCCCAGCAGGCAACTGCCCCCCGCCACCCCCCGCCATTCAAGCAACTCCAAAGGCAAGATAATTCAACATCAACTGATCATGTCGACAATAGGCTTTGATCATTAAATGAGTGAGAGTGTGCATGCATGCATAAGCAAAAGAGAAGTGAACTATTAGTAACTTGTCTGCAATCTGTTCTTTTTTGACAGAATTAGGAGTCGGGACATATTCATATGTACACATAGGAGAGATTAAAAGAGAAAAATATATTTATTGCAAACATTGGCAAGTCCTCTGTAGCCTGTTCAGTCCCACCTTAGCATACAGATGGCCTGCAATCAGTGATTCTAAAAATCGGGAGCTCAAAATGCTTGTCTCCAAAAGGAAGTTAACATGATGAGCTTTCAAAATCTTCTCTGGCTCAGATAAGAACCTACGCTCTTGCCTCAATGTAGGTAGGGGTATTTGTGCCGCCCCGGCTGTTCTTGGAGCTGCTGATTTTTTTTCACCTCCTATGCAATGCAACGCAGACACCAGTGGTGTTATGAGTGTGGTGGTTTGAATTTAGATTGCCTCTGAAACGAGCTAAGTCATTTCCTGGTTTTTTATTTTTATTTTTTGAGAAGTGGTTCATCTTATTTATAAGGCAATCCAATGTGTATGATCCTGTAATTGACTTTATATCACTTAACTGGGCTGTGGTGATCAGGTTATGCCTCTATAAACTAAAGTTATTAGCAGAGAATATTCTTCTTAACCAAATACATACTATATAGAAATTAACAACTGGAGAACAAAAAAATGGAATGGTAGCCAAGAGGCCGATATTGATGAACTGGGAGAGTAAAGATATGATCTCCTTTAATCAGTGGGTTGGTAATATGATAAGACTTGCAACCTACGAACAGACTGCTTACAGATACAGACTCTACAACAATATTTTGAATAAATTTATACAAAGTGTAATAGACTATTAATATTTATATTAGTATTAGGATAATAATATCAAATTTAAAAAAGAATGTATGGGTTAGGGTATTTTTTGTATATATTCATATAATTTTTCCACTTTTACACAGTTCTGTGTTTTGTTCTTTTTCCTTCTTTTTTATCACTTTACTGCTTTATATTTGAATTCCCCCCAATAAAATATCAATTAATAAATGCAAAAAAGGTTATACTTATATAACCTTAATGCACACAATTTTTTAGATTATTGCAGTGCAACATTCTATTGATCTTAAGCAATTCAACAGAAATGGATAGAATCAAACGTGGCTATTACTATTCTAGCTCTGAAACATTCATATATTTACATGGCTCTGTTTGTTTGTTTTTGTTATAGCTCCTATTTATTCTTTTTAAAGGTTTTTTTTAAAAAATGGTTATAACTCAATGCATTCCAGGAATATAATAAATGGTATTAAAGAAAAACAGAGAAATACAAACCTGTTCCACTCTGTTTTAAATCTTTATTAGATATTTTGATTTTGTGGCGGCTCTAGGAAAAGTACCCTAAGGATTCTACTTCAATTATATTTAAAAATTCCAGCCTAAATCTGCTAGACAATGAATTGCTCTTTCATCATTGAGGATAATCTTTAGCACAAGTAACAGTGCAATATTATACATGTCTACTGAGAAACCCCATTGAGTTCAGTGTGAGACTTATTCCCAGGTAGGAAGGTATATATAAGATTGCAGCCTAAATCTCCCTTCTGTACTGTTCTGATCCTCCTCCTGTTATTTATAGAACATTATTCCATGGTTCCTTCACCTCATTCTCCCAAGTCTGAAAAGGTCCAGATCTTTCAGCTCCCTTTCATAAAAAAGAACAGAGAACCTCATCTCTACATCCTGTTTTTCATTTGTAGCACATAATTAAAAGTAACATAGCTCCACATAATGGTAATAGTTTAAATCGTTACTCACCCGCACGACCCATTATATTCAAATTTCCCCTGATTCAACTGCATTGCTAAATCTGTCAAGAGACAAAAATAGTTTAGCACCTTGTTCCTGAACAATACCGAGCTTAAACAGCCTTCTTAATCTAAGGGAAATAATTTGTCCTTGATAGCCAGTTAAACTAAAATGCCTTATGTGTTCAGTGAAAATACTAAATTCTGAAATACAGGAACACTTAATGTGGATTACAATGCTTTAGCAATGTAAAATACATTCATAGCGTAGTTTTCCAAACTGCATCATGTCATGACAGTTGACATGGGAGCAATGAAGTGCCATGGAGCAGCTTCAATTTCTTGGATTCTTCTTTTTTAGAGGAGGACATTTCATTTAATTCTGCTATGGTTAGAAGCAAAGTCCGCCTGAGTGGTAGTCCTCCTTCTCCTCCAACCTCCATTTAGATGCTTCTCTGTGTAGTGGATAGAAGCACCCAGCACTGATTATGGGCACTTGTAGCCACTCAGAAGCTGTGTATCTCTACAGTCATGGCCTAGAAGCCCCCTCCATCATGCAGTGGTTGAAACTGATAGCTCTCCACAGATAACCTTACAAGCCACTACACTGGACCATTGAGATGGTAAGCATATTGCGGGTGCCGAAATCCCAATGGAGCAGAAAAGACTATTTATGTATGCAACTATATAAAGTTCCTACCAGACAAGAATGGCAGATGAAGTTGATGGACTCCAGTGGTGTCCAAACTTTTTTCAAAGAGGGCCAGATGTGATGAAGCGAAGGGCCGTGAGGGCCAACCAAAGGGCCACCTTTTTTTAAGATTGAAGTTGTTGAGCCTTTTTTAGGATTTTACCCCAAAGTTGAGCTTTTTTTAGGGTTGAAGTTCAGCTACCGATTGATTGATTGTGTGACTGCAGTATATTGCCTATTGCTTTCATTTTATGGATCAATGGTCTCATTAGATAGTAAAATGCATGTTAAATTGGTGTTTTAGGGGTTGTTTTTTAAAGTCTGGAATGGATTAATCCATTTTGCATTACTTTCTATTGGAAAGCATGCATTGGTTTTGGAACACTTTGGTTTCAGAACGGACTTCCGGAACGGATTATGTTTGAGAACCAAGGTACCCTGGTACTATATAGGCTACAGCTTTGAGCCCCTACCACCACACAGATTAATCCTGCAATATAAAAGGACATGTAGAGACTTGCTTACTTTTTCGTTGTTTGATTGATTGCTCTTGATCTTATTACCTGCCTGATTTGACACACATTCTCATATTTATCCATGCGACTGAATCCCCCAATAATGCCAGGAGCAAAGACTACAACATCTGCTGGAAAGTTACTGCCCAAGCTGTTTTTTTCTTCTTCTTTTTCCTTTTTTTGAAATTTAGATTCAGTGTCCCCGTCTGCCTACCTGGGGTCTGATAGTTGAGCGAGACCATCTGGCATCCAGCGTTCCAGAAAATTTGAGGCATGTAATTGCTAGAATCCACTCTTCCTCCCTTCGGGTAAATCCGACTCATTTGCCGTTTATTATAGCTGTGTTGGTTTGTTAAGGAAAATGGAATAACCAAGCAATGTATAGACTTAACGACCATTTGCTCACATCTTTGTTTTGGGTTTGCATTATTTTTTTTTATGTACTAACATACAAGGCATTTCCCACAGACAACCATCTTGCTGTATTTTATTAAAGGACTGTGCGTTGCTTAGGAACAAAGTAGCCTCCGCAGAGGTAATGACAAAACATTCCCATTATAGCTCTCTCAGTGCAAGGATACTTCACAAACTCAATTGCATGTGTTTTCAAATAACCCAGACCAACAGACTCATTAAAAGAGGACATATTGTAGTGAATGTTGCGTTCTAAAAAGAAAACAGAAAAAAACCTTCTGTACAGTTCTGAGAGTGGTAGGATTAGTACACGATCAATGCCCACTAGAATTTTAATAGTGAACCAGAGCATCTGAATAAAGGAAAAGGCAGGGTATAAACTGTCATGGTTAAAGTCTTTGAGGGCAGAAACTGGAAAGTGCTGGAAAATTCTAGAAGATTCTAGAAGGTTCATTTCTGATGCAAATGTTGTTTTGACTATTTCAAGGTCACGCTGAGCCAGGAGAAATAAATTCCTGCACTCAGTGAGATGCTCTCTAACTCTCTTTCTTTCGTTTGTACTTCATATGTCTGAAGTTTTTCCCCTGAAGTTTTTGTACCAAGCCTTTGCCTTTTAGTAAAAGTTTTTCTTTTGGACCTTTGACTCTGAATGGTCTTTTTTTTATTTATTACAAGATGCTGTTCGTCATAAACATCTATATCTAAAGAAACAGAATAGCACATTAATAGTATCTGGATCATGATCATCAGCTATTCTCTAATCAAGGCTTCTTTTCTAAGCAATTTGTGATGGGATGATGAGCTGCTTGTGCGTAAAATGCAAATCCCTCAG
>JAXCMG010000070.1:2718538-2734723 GCA_034642415.1 Podarcis siculus | reverse complement strand
CCCCACTGTTTTCGCTGGAAGCGTCTCTGAGCCATCCCTCTGCCTCACTATCCCTTGGAGTTCCCGATCTCCCCCTACTGGTTCCCTCTTCAGCCGCAACGTCTCTCTCAACCTCAGTGAGCCTTTGCACCTCCTGTCCCTCCGATGGCAGTTCCCTGACACAATTGAAAGGTTCAAAGCCAAAAAAAAAGGCATGGAATTTAGAAATAGTAGGTATTACAAGCAAAACCCAGGCACTTATGCCAACCATATTTTAATGGACAGGAACAAGCAGACAAAGGTACATCAATATATCTGCGATATGCAAGCGTTTTAATTCATAGGGCTGTGTAGGTTATCATACTTCTCGTAATCTGGTGCCTCCATGTGGACAACGGAAGAAATAAAATGAAAGGAAAATGTGATCTTAAGAGCCATACATGGGGGTTTTGTTAAGTAATAGAAAGGAACTTGAGAGGCACAGTAAGGAGTAGGACAAATGTATTTTATATATATATAATTAAAAAATAATTACCTTCTGCTACATGGAAACCTTGAAACTTAACAGGCTGAGCGTAGTTGATCAACGTTGATAAGTACGGGTGTATATTCGTTGTGGCACCTACATATTTGTAAGAAGCCATCCATGCCTGCTCATCTTCTGCAGTTATGACACCCTGGAAGCATATTTAGAACAAACAGCATTTCTTTCTTTGTCCATGCGGGAAGAAGTTCAGACAGGATTTGGATAGAACTTCTAAAAGCGAGCACAAATGGAAAACAGCATAGAAGAGCCCTTCTCTAGCATCAGCGCATGGGCATAATGTTTAAATACAGTGAAGAAAGTCACAGGCAAGAAAGGCAAGAGTAAAAAACAAACAAACCCAAAATCCTCCTGTGATTATGTGACATTGAATGACCAATGTTACTAATTTTCACGTTATACCATCAGTGTTTTTTAGAGCAACTTCAGAGGAGAGGTTCCTATCTTGGCTCCATAGTGCTTACGATCTAAATTTTAGGTAGCTCTTGGAAGAAGGAAGTGAAGAAAGATAAACAAATGGGAAAAGGGAATAAAAGGGGGCAAGGGGTAACATGGGATGAGAATACAGAGCAGTCATTTGAAATCTTATATACCATATTTTCCGCCCCATAGGATGCACCGGCTCATAGGATGCACCTAGTTTTTTTGGGGGGAAATAAAGAAGAAAAAAATATTCCCCCCCCCAGGTGCGGGGCTGGAAGAACCAGGTCGGGGAACAGCGGGAAGGCGTGCTCTGCCTCCCCGCTGTCCCCCGAGCTTGTGGGGCTGGCGATGGGGAGAAGTGCGCTGAGCCCGGGACTGCAGGTAGCTCTGCGCAGCCATTGGGAGACCGGCGCGAAGTGCGCACCGACCCCTCTCACTCTCCAGGCTTCAGCGAAAGCCTGCATTCACCCCATAGGACGCACACACATTTCCCCTTCATTTTTGGAGGGGGAAAAGTGCGTCCTATAGGGCGAAAAATACGGTACGTAAGGCTAACAACTGATCTCTAATAGGACAGAAAGGAATACTACCCCAATGAAGGAAAAACCCCACAGAACTTAGGGACAGAAGAGACTGAAATCAGGATCAGGCTATAGTCAGAGTATGTTTGTCTGTTTTCTTAAGATCCAGGTTGGTGGGACAGCCACTTTGGGCAGATTATATTGAACCAGCTCTTATTGCACCAAGGCCATGCAACTCCTGCACAACATCCCATCTCAAACTCTTGACTTGGAATAACGGTCATATGAGTGATGACGACAATCTGTTCTGTGTGGGGCTCTTCACTGCATTTAATATCCACCTACAAAGACGATGCCACAGTTGCATGCGTCAAAATGGCCACCTTGACACTGGCAGACAACCTCATTCTCTTCCCCTGATGTCAACAAAGGGCTGGCACTTGTGGTTTTTACGGCTGCGTATGGACTCCATTTCTTAGCTGCTTGAATGCGGAGGGAGTTAGGGATAGAGCTGTATCCTGGCATCGTGCCACCCTGAAAGCTGGGAAGGGTCAGCACTATTTAAAGTTGTGTTTGCCAGCAAAAACAAGGCAGTTGGGGAACTCCGACCGCTGGATAGCTCAGCTGGTTAGAGCATGGCGCTCGCTGATAATGCTAAGGTTGCAGGTTTGATCCCCATGTGGGACAGCTGCATATTCCTGCATTGCAGAGGGTTGAACTAGATGATTCCCTTCCATCTATACAATTCTGTGTTTCTATTTTTAGAATATTCTATTCTATTTTTTCCACATCCTCAGGGGCTGCTAAGGGGGTGGGATGGAATTGGCCTGCCATTCCGTCTAAGACAGATGGTGAAAAAATGGTGAAACGCCTTGATCAGAACAAGAACTACAGGCAATAATAAAGAAAAACTCCAATGCAGCACTAAGTAGAATTATTATTATTATTATTATTATTATTATTATTATTATTTATACCCTGCCCTCCCCAGCCAAGACCAGGCTCAGGGCAGCTATCATCAAAATATATAATACGTTAAAAACATAAGCTGAAGCAATCAATTAAAATACAGCTTAAAATCAGATTAAGATCAAAATAAAATCTGATGGCAACCCACAAATTATAACTATAGGGTTTGGGAAAATTAAGTGCTCACTAGGCCCAACTGTTTGTGCTGGTCTTATATCGGCTGGTCGGAAGAGTTAGGAAGGCCACTTACACTTAAGTACTGCATGAAAGGTGTGACCCTTCTGTATGATGGCATGAAAAAACATGGGATTCTTTCTCCTCCAACCATGAAAGAATAGGGTCATCTTTCTTTCTTTTTTACATTTCTGTGATAGCATTCCTAATGGGGGTCAAGGGAGTAGAAGTAGAGAGGAAAAGGGATTGCCTACATATCTGAGGAAGCTCTCACCCAGAAAACGCCCAGTAGCTCTGTTTCAAAACAATACACAACCTTCAAGCCTCATGCATGCATTAATTGGATCCAAAGAACCATGGACAGAAGGAAAACAACCTCCAGCACCAGCCTACCTCTAACAGATAGGTTTTTACAGAAGAGTTTGTGTTCTTACTTGTTCAAAAGCTTGCACAAGCAGAATGAAATCCTGCAGTTTAGTTTTAACTTTTCTCATACAATGCTATAGGGTGAGGTGAAGAACAGCCCTCTGAGCATAGCTGTCAACTTTTCCCTTTTCTTGCTAGGAATCCTATTCGGAATAAGGGAATTTCCCTTAAAAAAAAGGGAAACGTTGACAGCTATGCTTCTGGAGTGGAAGAGGCCTTCTGCACGTGGAAGCAATAACTTTGGAATTCTGTGTTTTATTTCTTGCAAACCACTGACAAATCAATACTTATAAGTATTATTTCTACGATTCATAAATGTTTTTTTTTTAAAAAATAAATTAAATAAAAAACCAATTTCACTGACTATTGATTAGCAGTTGAAAACTGAAGCCTCCATGAACAGCTTGAATTTGAGTAGAGACCGGTCCGTTTTGCAATCCAGGAACTGCAGAAATCTTAGAGGACGCCCCCTCCTCCCCACTGACCGCAGTTACCACAGAACTGTTGCATAAGCTGCATGTTACCAAACAATACTAATTACTAGTGACCACTTAGATTCAGCAGCTATTTTCATCTCATAAGCTCCTGAGATACAGGTTGTTTTTAAGGTTAGAACAAACAGCAAACACTTTCTCATCCACCCCACCCACACAGAGATCCAGTCCATCCCCAATAATGTCCATTACACCGTCATCTTCCAATATATTGGAGTAATTTTCATAGCAGATTGCAGTTTGCCACTGAATATCTTCTCAGTAGCCAAGATCCATTAAATGAACTGCACGGAGAATTTGTACCCGACGTTAGGAAAAGGACTACAAAATGTGTGTTGCTGTTTCTGCGGGGTAATATAGACAGAACAGATATAAGTCCATTGAAGTCTGTTCAGAAGCCCATATTCTTCCAAGTAAGTAAAATATGCAAAGAAAGCTTTCGAATCTAATATTTCTGCCGTCTGAAAACCAGACATCAAATGTATGCATCCCCATTTGAAATAAAATCAGGGGTACACAGGAGCAAAAAGCTGCGCCACGGCTTTTCTTACTGAACTAAGCTGATAATAGCAGGCTGCTTTAGGACCTCAAAGTTTTGCAAGACCAAACTCTGCTACGTAAACAGCAGAAAACCCCATAAAAGATGGGGCGAGCTGAATCAGGAATCGGAAGAACCTTGATAGTAGGGAAATGTGGAGAAGAGGAATGGGGAAAAGAGGTTCAAGCGAAGCATTTCTAGAAGAAAGTTTAACATGCAACCCCCCCCCCCCACAATTCCCCCCAAAATAAAAAGGTAGAGAAAGCCAGAGGAGGATATGAAGAGATGAGAAAGAAGCAAAGAGTGGTTTATCGCTCTCCAATGAGCTATGTAAACATCTGCATTAAGCTAAGATAAAGGAGACATGCAGGCAGTCCAGCATTCAACTATCCTACCAGAGAACTGAATTTGCTATGCACTACAAGGAAAGAGCCACCATCAAAATCAGAAACTATTCCTGAGGAATAGCGAAATAAAGGGAATAGTTAAATAATGCAGGAAGTTAAATAATGCATTCTACAAAGCAGCTTTGTTAGATGCAGAGAAATAAAAAGTTGGAAAGCTATAAAATATCCCAAGGATCACCTTTTTATTGTTTTCTTGTTCAGAATCGTCCACAGCCTAAGGAAAAAATACATATATTATCCAAAGAAGTTGCAGTATGACACTCATATCTCAGAGAAAGCAGGACGCAAGAGAAAGCGCTGGGCATATTTCTTCAATACGGCGCTGACCCAGCTCCAAAAATTCCAGGATGAAAGTATTTATATTGACCCATTTCAGACTGACTTCACACCAGGTTTGGGGAGTCCTAACCACAGAGCCTGGGACTTGCCGATCAGAAGGTCAGTGGTTCGAATCCCCATGACGGGGTGAGCTCCCGTTGCTCGGTCCCTGCTCCTGCCAACCTAGCAGTTCGAAAGCACATCAAAGTGCAAGTAGATAAATAGGTACCGCTCCAGCGGGAAGGTAAACAGCGTTTCCATGCGCTGCTCTGGTTCGCCAGAAGCGGCTTAGTCCTACTGGCCACATGACCCGGAAGCTGTATGCCGGCTCCCTCGGCCAATAAAGCGAGATGAGCGCCGCAACCCCAGAGTCGGTCACGACTGGACCTAATGGTTAGGGGTCCCGTTACCTTTAACCGTATGCTGGGAGCTGGAAAATGGGGGTATATGCTGTTATCTCTGCTAGACTTTACAGTTGCTTTCAGCACTACCAACTTTGTCAGCTGTCCTCATTGTCTTATGGTGGGATGGGGCATTTTCTACAGCAGCCCCCCTTATGTGGAACTTCCTATCCCAAGAGTTTCTGCCATCTCCTTTTTTATTTAAATTCTGTTTATGGCCGAAAACTTTTCTTCAAGCCTTTGATTCGGTTATTATCCACTGATTATGTCATTATGCAGGGGGGGGGTTAATGCTGTTTTTAGTCTGGAAGTTTGCTTGGTATTTACTTGGTTATTTTAAAGATTTGATCATTGCCATTTATTTATTTTACTTCTGTTGTTTATTACATCTCATAAACTCTGTCAAGCATCTCCGCTGGAGGAGAAAAGTGGAACAGAAATGTTAGTATGCTAAGAACAAATTCAATACATCATTTCTGTTGGATCCATGTGCAAATCATGGCTGCTGTTTAATTTTAAAATGTTCTCAATGTGGGGAAGGAAAGGCTCCCTGTACCAAGGTGGGTGTTGGACAGGCATTCAGATAACTGAAACTGTTTGAAGAAACAAATGTGAACTGAAGCTGCATTTTTAAAGTGGCAACCCCCCCCCCCCCAAAAAAAACTCTTATCTGACCAAACAGATTCTACAGCTGTTTGAAGCACATTCTGGATAAATGTATCAGGCAGAGACCTGCAATTCTGCCCCTAATCCTGAAAAACAATGACTAAGATCCAAAACAATGGCTAATATCCATTGCATAGTTGATTATTGGAGGGGCAAAGAAGTCAATCCGGATCGCAATCCAGGACAGCCTACTAAGTGGCCACTTGCTTCATTAAGTAACGACCTTCACCCTAGTCTATGAGGAGTTAGATGTAACGTGGATACCCAGAGGAGGCAAAGAGAAAGCACATAGGGTATTATTATTTCTCGATTAGCAAATTCTATTCCAGAGACTTTAAAAAGTTACCATGATTGGGAAGAATATTGGTAATCAAAATGAATGTACTGCCAAAAATGTTATTTTTATTCCAATCAATACTCTTGATCAGCAACGCAGGAGACTTCAGAAAGTGGCAAAATATATATTAGATTTATCTGGCAGGGGGGAAATCCAAGAATAAAATATAAATTGTTGATAGATTCTAAAGATAAAGGTGGATTCTCCCTGCCAGATTTAAGATTATATTATGAAGTTTCCTGCTTATGCTGGCTAAGGGAATGGATATTATTAAAAAATACTGATGTTTTAGACATTGAAGGTCATGACAATAGATATGGTTGGCATGCCTATTTGTGGTACGAGAAGGTTAAAGTACATAGAGCTTTCCTAAATCATGTAGTAAGAATATCGGTTTATGAAGTATGGGAAAAATATAAAAAATTATTAGAACAAAAAACACCATGGTGACTTTCCCCACTGGAAGTGATATCTTTAAAAAAAATGAATATGAGAAATGACTGGGCAACATACAAAGAACTGCTGATAGAAGTAGAATATCAACAAAAATTAAAGAAGTTTGAGGACATAAGAGGAATTATTAAACTGATTGCTTACAATACCGTCAACCAAATGATATATTTAAGAGGCACACAAAAAGATTTTCTTAATGAAACCTCTAAATTTGAAAAAGAGCTGTTAATAAACAAGACTAAATTGCTTTCAAAACTGTATAAATTAGTATTACAATGGCATACAAAAGATGAACAGGTTAAATCAGTTATGATACACTAAGCGAGGGATTTTGGATATAATATACAATTTACAGCATGGGAGAAGCTATGGAACAGGGATTTGAAGTTCACAGCATGTCATACGTTGAAAGAAAATTATATGAAAATGATGTATTATTGGTATTTAACAACCTAGCATTTTGAAAGCACATCAAAGTGCAAGTAGATAAATAGGTACCGCTCCGGCGGGAAGGTAAACGGCGTTTCCATGCGCTGCTCTGGTTCACCAGAAGCGGCTTAGTCATGCTGGCCACATGACCCGGAAGCTGTACGCCGGCTCCCTCAGCCAGTAAAGCGAGATGAGTGCCGCAACCCCAGAGTCGTCCGCGACTGGACCTAACGGTTAGGGGTCCATTTACCTTTAAACTACCTTAAAATGTACAAAACAGGGTCAATACATGCTGGAAATGTAAGGGAAAAGAAGGCACCTTCTATCATATGTGGTGGACATGTAAGGTAGTAAAAGAATTCTGGGAGATGATATACAATGAACTGAAAAAATGTTTAAAATAACTTTTTCTTAAAAAAAACACCTGAAGCTTTTCTTTTAGGAATTCCAGGGTCAAAATTCAAACGGATCAGAAAAGACTATTTCTGTATGCAACCACGGCTGCCCAGATGTTAATGGCCCAGAGATGGAAAGAAGATAAAGTCCCGACCAGAGAAGAATGGCAGATCAAGTTGATGGACTATGCTGAATTGGCAAAAATGACTGGAAGAATCAGAAACCAGGAAGACCAAAACTTTAATAAGGAATGGGGGAAATGTATAATTTATCTTAAAAACCATTGTAAACAATTAAAATCATTAGTAGGATTGGAACAACACTTGTAGTTCAATGTTTAATTTTGAGTATAATGGAGATTTAAAAGATTTGGATTAATAAAAAAGATGCAGAAGGAAAAGGTTAATATAAGGATCAACAAAGGGGAGGAGGGAAGTTCAGGAGATTCTGTGGAATTCTCTTTTTATGTTGGTTGTTGGATTATTGTTTGTAAATTTCTAAAATCTGAAAAACTAAAAAATTGGGTTTTTTTTAAAGTTTTTGGCACAGCAAGAGGGCATCTATTGGTGCAGCTGCCGGATCAAGGTTAGAAGATAGGCTGGGTAAGAAGAAAAGCGCTGCAATAACAACAGCAGCAAAATAGTTCAAATTTGAATCTTTCCCTTGGACATGGAGGGTTTGATGTCCTGGTGCATTGTGCTTTTAAAAAAAGAGCCATTTGGTACTTGGGGCAGAAGAATACCAAATAGGAACAATTAGAGTAATGTCTCCCCTTTCTGTCTGTTCTGACGATCTACTGGTATCATTTCATACTGGCCCCTTCAGATGTGCACTTCCTGTTACTCTTCAGACCTATAGTTCGTTCTTATTCATATTAGCAATGATTTACCATTGGGACGTGGGTGGCGCTGTGGGTTAAACCACAGAGCCTAGGACTTGCTGATCAGAAGGTCGGTGGTTCGAATCCCCGTGATGGGTTGAGCTCCCGTTGCTTGGTCCCTGCTCCTGTCCACCTAGCAGTTTGAAAGCACGTCAAGTGCAAGTAGATAAATAGGTACCACTCTGGCGGGAAGGTAAACGGCGTTTCCGTCCGCTGCTCTGGTTCGCCAGAAGCAGCTTAGTCATGCTGGCCACATGACCTGGAAGCTGTACGCTGGCTCCCTCAGCCAATAAAGCGAGATGAGGGCCACAACCCCAGAGTCGGTCACGACTGGACCTAATAGTTAGGGGTCCCTTTACCTTTACCTTACCATTGGAAGCATTCAGCAGGAACCATACAGGCAAATAAAATAAGTTTTCTAGACTTTCAGCAAGGAATAGAGTCAGGCCCTTTCTTTGTGACTTGGACCAAAATCACATGTTCGTTCTACCTACAATTAATAAGCACCGTGATCCCGTTCTCCTGGACATGTCAACAAAGGAGAAGTTGTCCAATTAAAACGTATGCAAGGAAAGCTATCCCACCTTTTTCACATTGTTGGCCACTGATTCTTTTTGGCTCAAGTCGTCTGCAGACAGCTCACTTCCAAATTTGTATTCTGGGTGGGCTTCTTCTTCCTGGTCAGCTACACAAAAACGCAAGCAGAAAAGACTGAAAGACAACGACTAAAATGCCAAAAGAGCCAAGAAGTAAAGCAGAGGCTTTAAAAAAGCAACATGAAAGCATCTAAGAAGCTTCACTAGTTTTCTAAAAGCAAATTACATTTCAGGAACTACAGCGCTGCAATACAGTGGAACCTTGGTTCTCTAACGGCTTAGTTGACAAACAAATCAGTTCCTGAACGCCTAAAAACCCAGACATAAGTGTTCCAGTTTTCAAGCATTTTTCGGAAGCTAAACATCTGACGTGGCTTCTACTTGAGTGCAGGAAGCTCCTGCAGTCAATCAGAAGCTGCGCCTTGGTTTTTGAACATTTCAGAAGTCAAACGGACTTCCGGAATGGATTTAGTTCGAGAACAAAGGTTCCACTGTAGTTAAACTACTGTATGGCTTCACATCTACATAGATAAGGGTACCCTATGCCTGGTAATTCTTCCACTAGTGAGGTGACAATTCCCATTATCTGCTCTGTTCATCCAAGCCTTTTGACCACCATAGGATCAGTCCACCATATTACCAGTCCATAAGTGATGTTTTTATGAACTCCCTGGACTTCTTGCACATATCTTTGGAATCCAGAGCTCAAATATAAAACTAAGGACATTTATGCTGGAAGTGAATGTTCGCTTAAAGCAGGGGTTGTCAATCTGGTCCCTACCACCCACTAGTGGGCGTTTCAGGATTCTAGGTGGGCAGTAGGGGGTTCTATGGCACAAGCTGAATCCTCCTTCCACCAAGCACTGGTGGGCGGTAAGGAAATTTTACCATCAAGAAAGATGCATTAGTGGGCGGTAGAAGATTAAAGCTGTCATCTAAGGCTATACCTCTCAAATGGTTTATCAGCCAGGCTATCGTAATAATCAGTTAGAGGAGCTGAAAGGAGAGTAATTTTGAGAGCCACCTTACCACTTTCTATCTCTTCTTCATTGTCATCTTCCAAGATGCTAACAGGAGCAGCCGTTTCACCAGCTTCCATCATACTTTTCAACGTTTCAAGCTGCTCTATTTAAAACAAACAGGCACACACACACATACACACAGAAAGGCAAAATATATTTCGTAAATAAAAATACAGTCATACCTCGGGTTCAAGACGCTTTGGGTTAAATCTTTTCAGGTTGCGTCCCGCGGCGACCCAAAAATCAAATTCACCACCCCATTGAGACTAATAACTAAAGAACTATCCTTTATGCAAAAAAGAGATATTTTGTAAAAGCATAAGGTACATTGAAAAGGAAAAAAACACTATGACGACATAGCAATTCAGCAATGCTTTAGAACAGGGTTTCCCAAACTTGTTTTTGGATTACAATTCCCATTATCCCTGACCTCTGGTCCTGCTAGCTAGAGATGAAAGGAGTTGTAGTCCAAAAACAGCTGGAGAAACCCTGCTTTTTGAAGAGACTGTTACGGCAGTGCTTCGTGAAAAACAACAGAACAGTAAAACAGAAAGTCTATTTCGGGTTGAGAAAATACTAAAGGTGGCCGTGATCGTATAGTGGTTAGTACTCTGTGTTGTGAGAAAATACTAAAGGTAACTCTGAGACAATTTAGACAATGCTGGTGTTCTTGTGAGGCTTGCACTTCAATACTTTCAATAGCACTTTACTTACTTTTTTCCACTTCAGTTTTCAACCTTTTGTTTTTAATCAGGATTTTTCTTTTGAGATCATTTGGGGAAGGCAAGGGTCTTCCCGGTTCGAGCTGCAACCAAGAAAAGAGGCATAATTAGGAAAAGAACACAAACATTTACAATTCGTATTGGCAAAAACTGCACAGAACCTGCCTGCAGTCTTAAAATCTAAACAAACACACACAGGAGGGGAAGAAGATGCTAAGGGACAAATTAAGACGAACAGAAAGAAACACAGTGAATTAAATAACTCGGTTACAGTACAATCCCGTATGTGTCTACTGAGAAGCAAGTCCCTTTGAGATCAATTGAACTTACTCTTAGGTAAGTAGATAGAGGACTGCAGCTTTAATTGGACAAAAGCCTTGGGAAAAGAGATATACCGTATTTTTGGCTCTATAAGATGCACCAGACCACAAGACACACCTAGTTTTTGGAGGAGGAAAACAAGAAAAAAAAAATCTGAATCTCAGAAGCCAGAACAGCAAGAGGGATCGCTGCGCAGTGAAAGCAGCAATCCCTCTTGCTGTTCTGGCTTCTGGGATAGCTGTGCAGCCTGCATTCGCTCCATAAGATGCACACACATCTCCCCTTACTTTTTAGGAGGGAAAAAGTGAGTCTTATAGAGCAAAAAAATCTTATGTCCTAAGATGCTTCCTAAAAGGGAACGGTCATAAATATGTCCTGATATACAAAAAGCTTTCCTATATTCTTGTGGAGGGATGGCTAGGCTCTGACGAATATCTAGGACCAACAAATACCAAAGATACGATGCTGACAAAAGAAAATAGATGGAGGCTGATAGGCACATGAAGAATATCATCTAGCTAAAAGAGTGCATCACAGGAAGGCAGGAGTATGCTAATATATTAAGGCAGAAAAGTCAACAGGATTAATAGATATTCTCAGGGCACTTCATTATGGACACCCTTCAAACCCAGAGATCTATGGATATACAGTGGTAGAAGAGTTTTTGATTTGATATTCCGCTTTATCACTACCTGAAGGAGTCTCAAAGCGGCTAACATTCTCCTTTCCCTTCCTCCCCCACAACAAGCACTCTGTGAGGTGAGTGGGGCTGAGAGACTTCATAGAAGTTTGACTAGCCCAAGGTCACCCAGCAGCTGCATGTGGAGGAGCAGAGACGCGAACCCGGTTCACCAGATTACAAGTCTTAACCACTACACCACACTGGTACCTCTATTTACGTTCACCTCTGGTTATGTATCCTTTGGGAGACGTGCGCAGCAAACCCGGAAGTGTTTCTCCAGGTTTCACTGCATGCGCATGCGCAGAAGCGTTCTACGCGTGCATGCGCAGAAGCGCTAAACCGCACCACGTGCATGTACAGAAGCGGCACTTCCAGATATGCACACCTCAGGATCCGACTGGAGCTCCAGAATGGATCCCGTGCGCAACCGGAGGTACCACTGTATGTAACCCTTGCCACCAAAGTTTTCATTTATTTTTACAAGAAGGTGTAAAGAAAACAGTTGGAAGGTACCTACTGGATGAGTTTCCAGCGGCTGCTTTAATAGAAGGTCTCCAAACAGATCTTCACAGTATTTTGACATTTTGTATTGTTGATATTTGCTGGGAAACAATATAATGGGTTTAATATATATATATATAAAATACACGAAGCACTGTTATGAATCAAAATACAACAGAGTATGGAGACTATTCTTTTTTCCCCCTCTCTCTCTTTCTGTCTGCTTATTCCACAACTGAAAGTTATTAGAGTAAAATACATTAACCATGAATAAAAGATTAGCACAAAACCAAATACAATTGGAAAATTGATTTAAAACGATTATATGAAAGTGGCTTCCAAGTGTATTAAAGCTATTGTGTCATAGTATAAAACCCAAAAAAGGCAAATGCGACTTCTATCTGTAATTAAAGCAAGTGCTGTACTCAATGTGACCTTGAATTAAACTTAAGCCAATTGCCTTAAAAAGCTGTCATGTACAACAGTTGCCCTACTTTAAACTTTGCCACAATTTATCTCTCAGCTCATCGTGGAAATATGCAAGAGGAATAATCCTTCATAAAATATGTACCTGCAGTGATTTTCAAAGGACAGGATGACAGGATAATCAGATGTTACAAATGCTGTTTCCTTAATGGCTTGAATCACATCCTTTAAATGAGCAAAAATATTACATGTGAGAAAACCAATTCAATTACAATCAGGAACATAATAAAGAAATTGGAAAGATGCTGTGTTTTAAGAAAACCCCAGATGCTAAAATAGCTTCACATTGATCTTTTCAGTGTTGACTTGTTCAATAAAATTTCCCAAACTTGGGTCTCCAGCTGTTTTTGGACTACAACTCATCCCTAGCTAGCAAGACCAGTGGTTAGGGATGATGGAAGTTGTAGCCCCAAAGCAGCTGGAGACCCAAGTTTGGGAAAGACTGAATTAAATTGAAGAGCAGGTTTCTCAAAGTTCTCCCTGTAGCTGAAGGAAGTTAACTGTGTCAATAAATGACGCATCTTCACTAATGCTTTGATCCATGCAGACCACTCTATGCAATCTATTGCTACCTGCAGGACCTTGCTCAACATAAATCATACCCATTCCCTTTGCAATGATAAGAAAGGAGAATTATAAAGCCCAACAGAGCCAGAATAAATTGTTCTCCATGAAGCATGGAAGGATTCAAATGAATGCTGCTGTACAGAAGCATGTTAGTGGTCAATCATAAGCAAGCTATAGTATAACAGAGGGGAAAAGAGTGAGCTCTTTATATGCTCTTTCCATACTTGGGCAGAACTGCAACATTACACATTAGAAGGAGTTTACACATCTTGCAACTGAATTCCTGGCAAACCAAGGAAAATGTTGTACTAACTGACCTGTGGTTTGACCTTTTAAAATTCATCACAGGTGATGTTTACCTTGAAAAGAATGTCCGTACACATTGCCTTTCCGTGAGTTATTATCGGTTCCTGGTCTTCACCTTTGCCATCCCAGCAATCGAGTTCGACACACCTGCAAACCAGTGAGAAATAAGTACTGAATCCCCTTTCTGTTGCTAAAGCAACGGAATTCCTATCTGCCATAGCGACAACAGTGGCTACTTTGAAATGCATTCTATATGTGCATAAGCCATACAAGAGAACAGGATTCAGTATTTTGACCTTTTTTAAACTTTGATTTGAACTGACCATTGAATGCTATGGTTGTGAGGAGCACCTGCATGCTGGAGTCTGGTTGTGCGTACACACGTGGCGCGACTTTGGTACAATGGCCCCACTCCCCTCCTGCTTATGGAGTCCCTTCTTGCATGTGGCACATGAAGGCTACATTGTTCTCAGATATTGGACATTCACAGTAAATGTACATGTAGTTAAGGGTGGTATCTAAATTCTTCTATCAAATTGAAATTAAATCAGCCTCTCTGCAACGAATTCAAATAAGAATTATATAAATAAATGTGAATGCAGATTAATTTAGATACAGTATAAGAAAATAGCTCTCAAATGAAGGCTCCGATATAATTAACATTTTCCTTTGCTGCAGTCAAAAGCAAATGCAGTCAGATGGCAAAACCAAACCCTACTTTGCTCATCGTGTCATTTATTTAAAGGCATGACTGCAAATTTCCACAAGTTCTCCGAAGAGTGAAATATTCCTTTCAATATTTGAATCAGTTTGTTGTATATGTATATTTGTGTGTCATACATGCAATATACTGAGTCACATGTAGTAGTGAATCAGATGCATTTAACTAGTTTTTATAGTATAGCATCTCTCTAAAATATTCATTCGAATATTTGTGTACAGCTGAAAACACTGGCAGCCTTGAGATAAATTAAACGGTGTTAATAGGTTTGGATGGATGCAATAATGGAATACTGAACGGTATAGTTTGTGTAAAATATGAAGGGATTTATGATATGTAAAATGAACCATGGAAAGAGAAGAAGGCAAGTCATTGATATCTTATGTAAAGTGAGTATCTTAAACTGTAAAACAGAAAACCTAATAAAAATTATATACAAAAAAATAATATTCATTTAAACCACCAATGTAAATGTCCAACCTGCATCCGGCTAAGAGGACTTGTCTATACATCTCCACAGATGATTTCCCACCAAACTGTCTTCCAGTGAGATACGTGTTGTGGGAGGAGCTAATGAAGTAGTGAGCCAAGGGTTGTTCCATTTCTTGGTATAGTTCTAAACGGTCCAGGAAGACAGGAGCATTCTCATCGGACATCAAGTACCGGCAAAACCCATCACTTGACATGAGACCTGAGCACATGAAAACATAACATTATGGATTCTGTGCATTCATGCTGAGATTTAAAACACACATGGATTCTGTGCATTCATGCTGAGATTTAAAACACACAGTTTTCTGCTGCTCCAGAGAAGCGGACACGGAGCAATGGATCCAAACTGCAGGAAAGAAAATTCCACCTAAACATTAGGAAGAACTTCCTGACAGTAAGAGCTGTTCGACAGTGGAATTTGCTGCCAAGGAGTGTGGTGGAGTCTCCTTCTTTGGAGGTCTTTAAGCAGAGGCTTGACAACCATATGTCAGGAGTGCTCTGATGGTGTTTCCTGCTTGGCAGGGGGTTGGACTCGATGGCCCTTGTGGTCTCTTCCAACTCTATGATTCTATGATATGTGATTCTATTCTATGAGAAACGGTGCGGATTAAAATCAGGGGGCGTGGGGGCAGTCCAGGGAGACTTTCAAAGCCTCTTCCAAGATGGGGTATTTCAAAGTGGGCTATGGGGGCAGACATGCAAAAGGTCCATTCTGTGTCCAGGGCAGCGGTCTACCAGCTCCATCTGGTATGCAGGCTGAGACCTTACCTGCCCGCGGACTGTCTCTCCAGAGTGGTGCATGCTCTAGTTATCTCTCGCTTGGACTACTGCAGTGTGCTCTACTTGGGGCTACCTTTGAAGGTGACCCAGAAACTACAACTAATCCAGAATGCGGCAGCTAGACTGGTGACTGGGAGTGGCCACCGAGACCATATAGCACCAGTCCTGAAAGATCTGCATTGGCTCCCAGTACATTTTCAAGCACAATTCAAAGTGTTGGTGCTGACCTTTAAATCCTTAAAAGGTCTCAGCCCAGTATACTTGAAGGAGCGTCTCCACCCCTATCGCTCAGCCCAGACACTGAGGTCCAGCTCCGAGGGCCTTCTGGCGGTTCCCTCACTGTGAGAAGTGAGGTTACTGAGGACCAGGCAGAGGGTCTTCTTGGCGGTGACACCCGCCCTGTGGAATGCCCTCCCATCAGATGTCAAGGAAATAAACAACTACCTGACTTTTAGAAGACATCTGAAGGCAGTCCTGTTTAGGGAAGTTTTTAATGTTTGATGTTTTATTGTGTTTTTAATATTCTGTTGGGAGCTGTCCAGAGTGGCTGGGGAAACCCAGCCAGATGGGTGTGGTATAAATAATAAATTATTATTATTATTATTATTATTATTATTATTATTATTATTATTAT
>JAXCMG010000070.1:2683860-2700437 GCA_034642415.1 Podarcis siculus | reverse complement strand
CTTGATATAAGGAAGGAGGGCCATGCCATTGTTTTCTTCTGTGTCTTGGTTTTTGGGGGGTGTTTCTTTTTGGATTAGCTTCGTAACCCTGTTTTGCTGGTATCCATTGGCAATTAACACATTTGAGAGATTCTGTAACTCAGTTGTCAAGTGGTCTTTGTCAGCCAGGCGTTTGGTTCTGGAGATGAGAGTCTTGGCTACGGAGTTTATTTGTGCAGGGTGGTGGTGTGATTGTGCATGTAAGTAGCGGTTGGTGTGTGTTTTTTTCCGGTAGATAGTGTGTCCTAGGGAGCCATCAGGTTTTTTGTAGATTAGGACGTCAAGGAAGGGAAGTTGGTTGTTGGCTTCTATTTCCATAGTGAATTGTATTTTGGGGTGTAGGCTGTTGAGATGTGTGAGGAAGCTGTCCAGTTTTTCCTTCCCGTGTGGCCAAATTACAAAGGTGTCGTCAACATATCTGAGCCAAAGTTTGGGTTTGTGTTCTGACTTGTCTAAAGCATTGGTTTCAAAGTGTTCCATGTACAGGTTTGCGATGACCGGTGAGAGGGGTGATCCCATAGGTGCTCCTTCTATCTGTTTGTATCTTTGTCCATTGTGGATGAAGTACGTGTTGGTTAGGCAGTGGTTGGTCAGGTCCAAGATGTATTCGGGGGGATTGTATTTGTTTTGAATGGCTGTCAAGGCTTCATTAATGGGCACTTGTGTGAAGAGAGATACAACATCGAAGCTCACAAGTAGGTCATTGGGATGTAGGTTTTGCTTCTTTATTGTTTCTATGAACTGGAAGGAGTTTGGAACGTGTGAAGAGATGGATTCTGCATAGGGCTGAAGTTGCTTGGCGAGAAATTTAGCGAGATTTTGTAGAGGTGAGCCTATGGAGCTGACTATTGGTCTGAGTGGTGTTCCTTCTTTGTGTATCTTGGGGAGGCCGTAGAGTTTGGGGCATCTGGATGATTTTTCTCTGGGGATGATTCTTAGCTGGATTTCTTCACTGATAGGAGAGGCTTTTATTTTGGATTTGGTGGTTTTTTCCAGATAGGTGGTGGGATCTGTTTTTATAGGTTGGTAGGTAGGGTCTTGGAGTAGATTTGATAGTTTTGCTTGGTAGTCCGATGTGTTCATCACAACAGTGGCATTACCTTTGTCTGCTGGGAGAATGATTATGTTGTTGTCTTTCCTCAGGTTGGTGAGTGCTTTCTGTTCTTCTTTGTGTAAATTGCTTCTGGGTGGTTTGCTGGAGCAGAGGATGTTGGTGACTTCAAGTCTGATTTTATTGGCTTCATCTGGGTTGATTTTGGTTAGGCTAGCTTCGACTCCGCATATGATGTTTTCCGTGGGGATGCGTCTCGGGGCGACTGCAAAGTTGAAACCTTTGGAGAGTACTTTGGTTTCAGTTGAGGTGAGGATCCTGTCTGATATGTTATGTACTGTTTGTTTCATGGGTTGTTGTGGAGGGTGGCTGGGCTTCTGGCGTTTCTCTAGTTTGTGGAGTTTGTTGGTGTGTGTGTCTGTCTTATGTGAGGTCTCCGTTTCAGCTCTCCAGACGGCTAGTTGTTTGCATTTGTCCCAGAGTGCAGGGTGGATTTTGTTACAGAGTTTGAGGTGAAGAGTGAGCAGATCTTTGTTGGTTTGGTTTAGTAGGTATCTTTTCTTGTGTAGTTCGTTTCTGATTAGGGATAGTTCAGTTCGTTTCAGGATCCTTTCGGTAGCTGGGGTTTTAGAGTGGAATTTAAGTTGGAAGCATGTGGGAATTAAGTTGTTGTCTCGGCAGTTGCGTAGGAACAAGAGATCACATAAGATGGTGGCTCTTCGGATTTCTAGTTTCTCGTAGGTTCTTGTCAGCTGGAAGGTTTCCTCCCCGTAGAGGTGAGATATTTGCTTTCGTAGATTTTCACGGGTACAGGAATGCAGGTTTTGGTGTCCTCGGGTGTCTTCCCGTGTAAAAGTTGGGGTGTCTAGGCGACGTTTCGACGAGGTCTCACTCGTCATCTTCAGGCTGGTGCTTTCGGCTTCTTGTTACTGGAACAGAGCAGGATCTCAGTGTTTGAGTTCCTATAAATACTGTTGAGGAGGTGTGGTGTATAGCCTCCAATGTTCTGGGCAGAGAGGAAGTTCCCAGGCTAGTGTGCCTTTTCTTCTTTTGTTCCTTAATTGCTTGAGGGATATCTTGAGTGATTTCTTGAGTGATATCCTGAGTACCACTTAGGTGGGTCATTAGGTGTGGATTAGTTGCTAAAGCTTTTGTGTCTTGACCTCTTGAACTTTGTGGAGAGTTTTTCTGAGAAGATGGCTGTACTGCTTTGTTGTGCTCTGGCTTGGCTTCGTGTATAGGGGCGAGCTGTGGTTTTGTGGCCTGTGCCAGCCAGATCTGTGTAGGGATTGCAGGGGGGTGCATCATCCGGAGGTGCCATCGTGGTTTGGCTACTGGATGGTGTCTGTAATTTATCTGTGGAGAGGGTCTGGGTTTGGGTCTGGTGTGGTTGATTGGTGATGGCGTTCTGTGTGCCTCTGGATCTGGTGTCAGTTTTTGTGGGGAGGGCTAATTTCCAGATGTCTGGCAAGCGGGATGTGTCGTCACGCTTGTTCATGTTGTGAGGGTGTTTCTCTATCTCGATGGCTTCCATGATTATTCTCTTGTGGTGATGTTCCATGTTAGAGAGCAATTTGGAATCTGCAAAATTAATTTCGTGTCCTGTTTCTTTCATGTGTTGGAAAAGAGAGGAAGTTTTTTCTTCTTTTTTGACGGCATTCTTGTGTTCTGCGATACGTGCATTTATTCGTCTGTTTGTTTGTCCAATGTACGTGGCTGGGCAGACTTTGCAGGGTATTTCATAGACCCCTTGGTTTTCCAACTGGATTTTATCCTTGGGGTTTCTGAGGATATTGGCTATTTTTTGGTTGGCGCAAAAGGCTGTTTTGATATTGTGTTTATGGAGGATTTTGCTAATTTTATCTGTAGTGCCCTTGATATAAGGAAGGAGGGCCATGCCATTGTTTTCTTCTGTGTCTTATATATATAATAGTTTCTTCTCCCGTTAGATTCACAAAATGTTTAGGGGTATGGATACCCCTGCGTCCTCCCAGAAAAAAGCACTGATCATCATCATAGCTTGTTTATGTTAAGTGTTCATATATTGTCTTGTTTCAATCCTTACAATTACCATGTCACCCACATAAGTGTTGCTGTTCCCACAGAATAGAAGCAGAACTGAAACTGAGGGCTTGTCCACACTTTTGCCTGCCCCATGCCAAGAAACCTGCTGTTTACTGCTGAATCAGAACAAACGACACTCCACAGAAAAACTGACGGATGCTCGTTCCAATTCAGTAGGGGTTTTTTTTGGGGGGGGGAGAGCGGTGGGACAATTGGAAGTGTGAACGAATCCTAAGAGGACAGAGGCTTACCTAAGACCCTTAGCCTGCTCATTACAGGGGTGAGGTTCAAGGCAGATAATAGCTTATTCATAGTTTAGTCTCTTTGTCGTAATGCTAAAACAGCTCTTTGCTTATATATTACACGTGACATAGTTCTTTTTAATTATGAATTTATTTATTTGGCTTTTCAAATTAAAGTTTTACAATCACATATCCAACATACATCATAAAAACAAGATCCTAAGGAATCTCCTGCACTTCCCCCTCCCCTTTGTGTGTCCTATTGTCAGCCATTTCCTCCTGCATCTTTGGTAATAATCCAAATCTTTTACATCTCCATTATACCCAAAATTCACCATTAAACTACAAGTGTTGTTCCAATCCCACTGACGACTTTAACTATTTACAATGATTTTTAAGATAAATGGTAAACTCTCCCCATTCCTTATTAAAATTTTTGTCTTTCTGATTTCTGAGTCTTCCGGTTACTTTTGCCGTTTTGGCATAATCCATCAATTTAATCTGCCATTCTTCTCTGGTAAGGACTTTATCTTCTTTCCATCTGTGGGCCAATAACATCCATGCAGCCGTGGTCGCATACATAAATAATCTTTTTGGCTCCATTGGGATTTCAGCACCTACACGAGACATAGTTCTGGTCCATTTGTTGCCTCAGAAGCTAGGAATGACACAACTGAATGCCTAGCCCTAGATGCATCCCACACTCATCCGAGTCATGGACATCGATTCCCCTTCTTAAATGTTTTCTTTCTGTATTTACGAAAAATCTAGCAATAACAGGACAAATTTCCTACCCAAACTAGCTGTCATGACAGCCCCTGCACATGTTCTAATGTAGTTGTAGTACTGACTGGGTTGCCCCAGCTACTCCAGATGGCTTCCAGCAAATTAAAACATAAAACACAGTAAAGCATCAAAGATGTAAAACTCCCCTAAACAGGGCTGCCTTCAGATGTCTTCTAAAAGTCAGATAGTTCTTTATTTCCTGGAAAACTGATGGGAGGGTGTTCCACGGGGAGGGTGCCACTACAGTGGTACCTCGGGTTAAGTACTTAATTCGTCCCGGAGGTCCGTACTTAACCTGAAACTGTTCTTAACCTGAAGCACCACTTTAGCTAACGGGGCTTCCTGCTACAGCCACGCCGCCAGAGCACGATTTCTGTTCTCATCCTGAAGCACTATTTCTGGGTTAGCGGAGCCTGTAACCTGAAGCGTCTGTAACCTGAAGCGTATGTAACCCGAGGTTCCACTGTACTGAGAAGGCCCTCTGCCTGGTAAGCTGTGTGTCTGTGCTGGAAATGTTCCTATTGGTGCAGAGGTGAAGGAGTAAAGGACGACTTGGCCTCATCCACACTTCCACTCAGCCTGTGCTTCCTAGACATGGGGTCACAGAGGTTTTTCATTGGCCCAACCACTTCCTCAGAGAAGTCTGAATGAGAAAGCCAGCGTCATAGAGTGTTGGACTAGACCACGGTTTAAGTCACCCAGAAGCCATCAAACTCACTGGGCGAACCTACCCTACCTCAAAGGGTGGTTATTTGGATAAAATGGGGGAGAGGCAGAACCCTGCACAATATATTGAATTCCTGGGAGGAAAACCACCTTTCCACATATTTTATATTAAACCTTTCCTGAAAGCAGCCTATTCGCTGAAGAGGCTAACTACTGTTTTAAACTAGAATCGCCTCTATTTGCACAAACAAGTTTATGCCACCAGATAGATGCTGAAGCTACAGCAACATAAAATTCCATGGTCAGGCCCCCCTAATTGATTTATTAAGTGTTCCATTAATAGCCCGCACAAATATGAGCCTCCCTGCTTCAGCTACCGTTGCCAATTTTAGCCCAAATTAAGTAACGTGTAATTTGTGCTGGCATTAATGGCATCTATTTCAGAACTTTACAACTGTGAATTGCCTAGAAGACTTCACAGGAAAGAAACAGCAATTGTTAGGAAACTCTTAAGCCTACACAATGATCCTGCTACCTTGTGTTCCCTTACTTCCTATTTTTCATCCCCGGAAACCGTTTCCGCACTCATTAAGGTGTCTTTTCTGTGACTATCACGCTGACTCGTGACTCCCATTTCATTATCATCCATACCCAGAATTTCCAAAATTGTCAAGTTTTAATTTGGTGGTTCTGTGGAACACCATCTGCAGTCAGTAGCGGTCTTGGCAGCCGAAGCATAAACTGCCAGAACAGCATGAAAACAAGAGCCTTTCCTGGCCAATATCTGATCGGGAAACGATGGTGTAAATTGCATGGCAGTTTACATAAATTGCAGAATAGTTTTTCATAGCTGCAGCAGTTGTGGGATGGTTATCGATATCAAACTTCCCACTTCGTCTGCGGCTCTAATTATGCATGCTACAAATTAGGCCCCATTGAAACTACTGGTGGGCAAACACCTGCTCTAGGTAAAAAAGGTAAAGGACCCCTGGACGGTTAAGTCCAGCCAAAGGCGATTATGGGGTTGTGGCGCTCATCTTGCTTTCAGGCCAAGGGAGCCGGTGTTTGTCCACAGACAGCTTTCTGGGTCATGTGGCCAGCAGGACTAAACCACTTCTGGTGTAACAGAACACTGTGATGGAAACCAGAGCACACAGAAATGGCGTTTACCTTCCCGCCGCAGCAGTACCTGTTTATCTACTTGCACTGGTGTGCTTTCGAACTGCTAGGTTGGCAGGAGCTGGGACAGAGCAACGGGAGCTCACCCCACTGCGGGGATTCGAACCGCTGACCTTCTGACTGGCATGCCCACTTGCTATTCAGAAGTATAAAAAGGTAAAGTGGACCCCTGACTGTTGAGTCCAGTCGCAAAAGACTCTGGGGTTGTGACACTCATCTCACTTTAGTGGCCGAGGGAGCCGGCATTTGTCCACAGACAACTTCCGGGTCATGTGGCCAGCAGGACTAAACCACTTCTGGTGCAACAGTACACCGTGATGGAAATCAGAGCACACGAAAACGCCGTTTACCTTCCCGCCAGAGTGGTACCTATTTATCTACTTGCACTTTGACGTGCTTTCGAACTGCTAGGTTGGCAGGAGCTGAGCAACAGGAGCTCACCCCGTGGTGGGGATTCGAACTCCAATAATGGAGGCAGTACATAGCCATCATGACTAGTAGCCATTGACAGGCTTATCCTAAAATGTGATTATACTGTATCTCTCATAATACTGTTTCTCTCAACCATTATCAGATTCCCACATGAAGTTTTCTAAGTGACCATGGACTGGCCACAGCCCCTCAGCCTAACCTGATAAAAATGGGGAGCAGAGAGAACCATTGAAACTACCTTCAGATGTTTGGAGGAAAGTCAGGATAAAATAATAATAATAATAATAATAATAATAATAATAATAATAATAATAATTGCTGTGACTTCCCATTACAAGGGCTTTCCCAATAATCTGTACATACGCTTGGTGCAGAGATGCTTACACAACCAATTACAGAAAACGTTGCTTCACGGCAACAAAAACAAGTGGGATAAGCTGATTCATTCTGTCACCACAGTACTGTTCCATTGTACCTCCATTTCTCTTTAAAAATAAGATAAAAATGAAACTTTCAAAATAATCTTGAATATTGAAAAACCACTGATCCCCCCCATCTAATAATTTAAAACAAAACCAAACAAAACCCATAAGTACTGAAAGAGACACGTGTTAGTTAAAAAAATTATGCCTTCTTTTGCAAGAATGCCACCAGGTGTCAGCAGTAGTACACTGTACCACACAGCTAAGGAGATAAAGAAACTAAGAAAACCATTGAAATAAACTCCAGTTTTCAAATGGTATTACATCCCTTTTGGTTCTAAGAACAATTAAATTGGTGGAAAACCAGGATTCTTTAGACAGCCATACAGGGAGGTGGGGAATTCTCATTCAGAGGATTTGTCAGTCTGTATTTGCCATTTATATTGATAATGTGTTGCCTCTTCCCCACGTTAACGGGCAGGGAGATAAAAATGGATGCTGTACATAAACAAAGCTCTAAAATCTTGGGTGGCTAGAATATGCAATCCTATTTATTAATTACATTTTTAAATCTCATTGCTTCCTCTTATAATAGTTCTCCACACACCCATTTTACCCATCTACCCTTACGCCATATCTGACTTTAAGCTGACCTTGACAAGACCAGGATGAAGAATGCCTGTTTTCAGTTATTTGGTGCAGTATCTGCAAGAAATTTATTGTGAATCAAGTTTAAAAGCTTTGAATGTAACTAGGAATGGGCAATGCTGTCAGTTCTGGTTTCTCTCCATTTCTCATTTTTATAATATTGAGTTCAGTTCACCACATTTCCACATCACTATATGTGTCTGAGCCTCATGAAAATTTGTCAGCATTTCAGCGCACATTTCTCCTAATAAACACGTTCTGTAAGCAGTGTTCATTCACTGTAAACAGTGTAATATTCACTGTAAACAATGTAATATTCACTGTAAACCGTGTAATATTCACAATCTGCAGCAATTTTCCCAAATGCAATGCATCCCCCCTACTTATGTGTGCGTTTTCATGCATACTTTCCTTTAAATGTGCACATTATTGTCCACTCTTCTTGGTTGGGGAACTGCATTGCAAAATTCAGAGAGGTGCACATATCGAAAGAGAGCAATGTTTGGTTTCGTGCATTGTTTTGGGAAGTGTGAATTAGGTAGGGTAAAGGTAAAGGGACCCCTGACCATTAGGTCCAGTCGTGACCGACTGTGGGGTTGCGGCGCTCATCTCGCTTTATTGGCCGAGGGAGCCGGCGTACAGCTTCCAGGTCATGTGGCCAGCATGACTAAGCCGCTTCTGGCGAACCAGAGCAGCACACAGAAATGCCATTTACCTTCCCGCTGGAGCGGTACCTATTTATCTACTTGCACTTTGATGTGCTTTTGAACTGCTAGGTTGGCAGGAGCTGGGACCGAGCAACAGGAGCTCACCCCGTCGCGGGGATTCGAACCACTGACCTTCTGATTGGCAAGTCCTAGGCTCTGTGGTTTAACCCACAGGACCACCCACATCCTGTGAATTAGGTAGGTGTCCATTAAAATGTAGACTGCACCAAATTTCCCCACTATCCCTAACACACATCAGTTGGGCATATTTCTCCTTTCCCCCATTTTCGTGGAGTAATTTCTCTGCCAGAAAAAGTAGGATGTGAAGACAAACAGGCCCCACTATGCAGGACCTCAGTTTCTGCTTCTTGCAATCTCACCTCCTACCAGATCAGACAATGACCATAACATGACTATCTTCATATAACAATGGAACATTTTATTATTTGTTTTTTGTCTTGTTTTGGAACAGTATCCCAACTGACATACAAGGGACACCCATTATTTGCACTTTATGAACACAGTTGGCATCTGGTTCAAGAAGATTTACCGGCTGGATTAAAAGGTCTACGTTAGAAATTCTAACGTAGGTGCCAAAATCCCAAAGGAGCAGAAAAGACTATTTATGTATGCGACCACGGCTGTGCAGATGTAATTGGCCCAGAGATGGAAAGAAGATCAAGTCCCTACAAGAGAAGAATGGCAAATTAAATTTATGGATTATGCTGAAATCGCAAAAATGACTGGAAGAATCAGAAGACCAAAATTTTAGTGGGGAAATTTTTAATGGGGGATGGGGGAAATTTATAATCTGTCTTAAAAACCATTGTAAACAGTTAAAATCGTTAGGATTAGAATAACAGTTGTAGTTTAACGGTGAATTTTGGACACAATGGAGAGGTAAAAAATTTGGATTATCACAAAAGATGCATGAAGGAATGACTGACAATAGGATCCACAACACAGAGGAGAAGAGTCCAGGAGATTCTTTGGAATCTTGTTTCTATGCTGTATGTTGGATATATGACTGTAAAACTTTAATCTGAAAAACCAAATAAATAAATTTATTAAAAAGAACAAAAGGTCTACACTAGATGTTAATTTTGTATCATTTTTAAACCTGACTTTAGTTGGTTTTTGCACTGTTTAGAACTCTTTTTACCAGTTTTTAGTGTGTTTGTAAATTGCATGAAGACTAATATAAAAGGCAGTCTATCAATCATCATCATATAAATAGCTAAATAGATATATCTATGTGTTTTAGATGCACAATGGACTTGGTCCAAGCAGCCATACAACCAGGGAGAGTTCCCATTAATATGCTGGGAATATGCAAAGCTTCCCCCATTTATCTCTGTGGCTTTGTAGGTCTTTTTAAAACTCTGGCAGCATTTGATAGTAGAATCGTGGTTTTAAATCAATATGATTAATGTAGTTCCCAAATTGCTGGCCAACAGCAGAGCAGTAATGGAGAGATGAAAGCAAGCAATCAGGCAGCAGGTTTGCCTCGGTGTGGAAATAGGTAGATTGAAGAACAGCCTAATATCCTGCGATATGGGAGGTCCTAGGTAAGGTAAAGGGACCCCTGACCATTAGGTCCAGTCATGGCCGACTCTGGGGTGGCACTCATCTCGCTTTATTGGCCGAGGGAGCCGGCGTACAGCTTCCGGGTCATGTGGCAAGCATGACTAAGCCGCTTCTGGCAAACCAGAGCAGCGCATGGAAATGCCGTTTACCTTCCCGCCGGAGTGGTACCTATTTATCTACTTGCACTTTGACGTGCTTTTGAACTGCTAGGTTGGCAGGAGCTGGGACCGAACAACGGGAGCTCACCCTGTTGCGGGGATTCGAACCGCCGACCTTCTGATCGGCAAGTCCTAGGCTCTGAGGTTTAACCCACAGCGCCACCTGCATCCCTTATGGGAGGTCCTAAGTGTAAGTTAAAAAGAACAGCCCATCAGGATAATTACCTCCAGGAGCTAGTCAGGGAAGAGGCAGTGAAAATCTTGTTTGAATGCTTTGCTTCCTTTGTGCTGCACAAATTACATGACCATAGCTTGTACAGCCCGTGAGCTTCAAAATACATCTCCTCAATATTGAACACCTGCTTCAAATGAATATCACAGAAACCTGTTTCGTGTTCAATATAGTAACCTCTGCAGGAAAGCTTGTTATGTATGACCTTGCCCTCATTTTGTGCCCTCCATTATAGCTGAGTACTGGGGCAGAGTTAAGGAGCTGGCAAGTTTCCCAAATCAAGTTTCTTATTAAACTTTAATCCTTGAATTGTGCAATCTCTTGGTTTCAAGAGCTTTCCTGGAAAAAAACTTATTAGTTAGTGTTCCTTGAGTTGCCAGGTCTAACTTTTTAAATCTAAGAGACTGAGAGTGAAGAGACAGAAATATCTGGTTAGGCTTGGCAGCACAGCTGGTTCAACAGTAAAACAGGTAAGTTGTTTGCAAACCCTGGGAGAAACCTAAAGGTATGCAAAAGGACATTTCTTCCAAAAATTTCTCACCCAAAGTGGTGTAAAATCCTTTCCCCAAAGGGGTGTAGGACTGTGTACACAAACACACACAGTACATGAGTGCTTCACTCTGCTCTGTAACCATTCACACTGACACCAGTTGTTTCTATTCAGTGATGCATTTTTATTTTTATTTAACAGTCTGAGGAGGGTGGGAGATGCAGACAAGGACAAGTGACTTGGTTGCTGATTGAGCAGGGGAACAATTCCACCAACTCTACCTCTGCCCATCTGACTGGTAAAGGTAAAGGGACCCCTGACCTTTAGGTCCTGTCATGACCGACTCTGGGGTTGCGGCGCTCATCTCGCTTTATTGTCCAAGGGAGCCAGCATACAGCTTCCAGGTCATGTGGCCAGCATGACTAAGCCGCTTCTGGTGAACCAGAGCAGCACACGGAAACGCCGTTTACCTTCCCTCCAGAGCGGTACCTATTTATCTACTTGCACTTTGATGTGCTTTCGAACTGCTAGGTTGGGAGCTCACCCCATCATGGGGATTCGAACTGCCAACCTTCTGATTGGCAACCTTCTGATTGACTGTGTCCCTTATCTGACTGGTAGGAAGTGCCTTTTATCAGCTTCGGCTAATGGTCCAAACTCTATGAGAAAGTTTCTCTTCAACCAGGTCTTTGGCTGATGAACATTCTATGGCTTTTAATTTGTGTGTTTGGGGGGGTATTGGTTTGTTTTTATTTTATTGTGGTTTCTTTTTCTTTTTCATTTTGTCTGTTTATGTTGTGACCAGCCCTGTGATCTTCAGATGAAGGGTGGTATACAAACTTAGTGAATAATAATTATTGCTGCCTAGACATTGGGCATTTATTTCAAGTAGATCACACCTAAACAAAGTGCCAAAAATAATGAGTGATTCCTAAGTCCCCTCATTGCAGTGCCTGTGCTTACAGTCTAGTTACTATTAAAATTAAAAAGAATATTATGGAGATAATTTAAAGGTGAACTTCTTTTGTAATAAAAAAAAATAGTGTCCCTACCATACAACTGCCTTTCAAAAGAGCAGAAATGCAAAAACACTCAACTTCACAACCAATAGCACTTGTGGTACATAAAGCACATTATCAAACCGTGGTAATAGTATATTCATAGCAATGAGTACTGTAGAAGTATTGGCCATTAAACGTGAATAGCGGTTTTGCAAATATGCTTGAGTTTAAGATGCTATTAAATGTTCTTGGCCGCTAAGTTAAGATTGTGTTTTCCCTGGTAGCCTATTTGCACTTAGGCTCTGTTCCCTAAAGTAGCATCTTCTCAAGAATGTTATCTTTCCTCGATATAAACTGATATCCACACATGCCATAATGTTCATAACAAAATTAAAACTGAGCTGGAAGTCAGCCCACTGCTATTCACTGAGTGTATATAAAATTGTGCGGGGACTTCTCACGTGGCTATTTAATGGGATGAATCAGCTATGACATGAAAATAGGGCTGCCATACATCCGGGACATTACCGAGATTTCAAAGGCGGGGTGAGGATCTAGGTTTGGGGGCGTTTTTGTTTCATCCCACTAAATACGTCCCAGTAGCTTTCCCTGTGCTCTTAGCAAATGGGATCATCTTAATAGATGGTCCTGGTTGTGGGCAGGCCCTCAAACTGGTTCCCTCCTGGTGTGGCTGGAGCTATCACCCTTACGCCGGGGTGGCACCACAATCACCCAGGGCTATTGCCCATCATTTTGAAGGGTGATAGTGGCAGAAAGTATAAAAGCGGCAGCGCAACGTGTGCCAGGCTCCTGCTTTGGGCTGCCAAACACTCGCCCTCCCTCCCTTTAATTTAAGTGTCCATTGGCCTTGCTTTGGATTTTGGTTGGTTGCCCATCTTGAGTCAGGGATCAGGTAGGAATTTTTTTCATTTGGCAAATTGGCACAAGCCACTTGGTTTTTGCCTACCTCTTAGCAATTGTCACAACTTTGTAAGGTTTGGCAGTTAGGCATTGGCTTATTGTTGAATAGGGGAGGGGAGGTCAGCCATTGCCTGCCCCTCCATTTTCAAGGGTATTCTGTTAAAGGAATCTGGGGCCTGGATCCTGTCCGAAATCCGCTTGAGGGGCTAGGGTCATGCCAGGCCTCTGGGAACACCAGGGGAGATGCAGGCGGGTTCCCTCGAAGCAATTTCCCTTTGGGTGGTTTACCCTTACAGACTTCCTGCAAAGCGGGCAGGAGTCAGATACAGTCTTGCCAATGCCTAAGCCAATACCGCTCTCATTCCTGTAATCCATAAAGTTGTGGCCAAATTTTTGCCCAAAACCTTAAACAAAATATCCGTGTCTGTGTGGATTTCTTTATTCTAATGGGGGATCAGCTTGGGGGTCTTTCCACACAATAAGCATGGAATATACCGATACATGGGACGCGGGTGGCACTGTGGGTTAAACTCGTGAGCTTGGAGAACAGACTACGGTACTCCAAAATGTGTAACTGGGATCTTTGGTATTCCTGGAAACTGTCCATCACAAAATATGCCCAGACATATTGTAATTGCTTTGAAATGTTATGTGCATTGGAGCTTCTAGGAACAAATGGGGTCAGCGCTACACCGTTGATCTTTGAAGGGAAACCATTTACTGAAAAAGCCTCTTAAATACCGTATCCACAAAAAGGGAAGCAAGCCATTCTGCTTTGCTATGGTAAACCAAAAGTAATTTCACTGGACTCCAGATTGGGGGGGAGACTATTCGTTATAAACATGACCATTATCATCGCAGAGATAATATTTTTTAAAGAAGTTTTTTCAAAATTGCAAATTCGTTATAGGATAGCATAGCAGAATTATAACCAAAAAGCATATAAAGAAGAAAGAGGGAAAGCAAACAATCTCAAAAACATATTAAAACAGATATGATAAAATCCTTATAATATGTACACAGACGAATCTTATCTCAGTGGGCTTTCCTGAGTTGGGAGGCTTTTACTGCAAACTTCACTGCTAGAAGCATGACTATATAGCATAATCTTAAAAAGAAAACAGAATACAAGATAACACTTGTAGCAGAAAGCAAGTTGGGGAGACTCCATAATTTGGTGTTATGTGCACATGTTTGAAATGTAGAAGGTTCCAGTACTGATTCTTGGCATCTCTGGTTTGCTGTTGGGGAACCTTTAAATTCTTGGAAAGTCTCTGCCAGGCTAAATTTAACCAATGATTTAACTCAGTATATGGCATCTCAACATGTCCATAGTCCTTTAATTCACGTATCCACAATACTAAGTGCTGAAATACATTTTTGTTTTCATTTCATCAAGCATCAGATATTTTATTTTTGCACTCAGGCTCGACAGTTCGCAAAGGATAAATACATCATCATGCCCTTTTGAAAACAAAACCAAGATTATAATTGTATTCTTTTCCATTCTTCTTCAAATGAAAGCCAAGGTTTAAGTGATATTTAACAAAAGTCTCCCAGCAGTCTTACTTTGAAGAGTTGCAGATTACATCTTTCACTGCAATGCAAACTTTTTATTACACACGGACACACTTCCTAAATTGCCATTCTAACATTTTCCCAAATGGGGGGAACACCCAAACATTTGGGAAAGCACTGCATTAGGTTCAATGGAAACATTAGCTCAATTTTTGCAACATGCGCAACCCCATTTCAATTTCCACAGATCTGTGCCCAAATGAGAACTTGTTATCCTTCAGCAGAACACATGGGATTTTATATAGAATAGCAATGCACTGAGCTTAAATATACAATACCTTAGCATCTTCGGTGCTTTCTGCTACCATATACGTGAAGTTGATGTTCACCAGATCTGTGCCACTACAGACACAAACTATTTTCCCTTCAAGTTCGTTTTCTGTCTTGCCAACAGCCTCGAGAGCAGCTAATATTTTTGGATCCTGTTAGAGACAATGAATGCCTTGTTAGACATCCAGAACTAAAACAGAATGCCTTGTTAGACGTCCAGAACTAAAACAGAAAGGAATTTTGTTCGCTTCCCCCACCTCAAATATTTAACATATAAACATTTCTTATTCACCTTTGCTAAATATTTTTTTAAATCAATGCTTCAAGTCCACAGTTTGAAAGCATTCACGGCACAGCCGAGTATTTGTAATACAACTAATAATAATAATAATAAATTTATTATTTATAGCCCGCCCATCTGGCTGGGTTTCCCCAGCCACTCTGGGCAGCTTCCAACAGAACACTAAAATACAATAATCTATTAAACATTAAAAGCTTCCCTAAACAGGGCTGCCTTCCGATGTCTTCTAAAAGTTTGGTAGTTGTTTGCCTCTTTGACATCTGGTGGGAGGGCGTTCCACAGGGTGGGTGCCACTACCGAGAAGGCCCTCTGCCTGGTTCCCTGTAACTTTGCTTCTCACAGAGAAGGAACCGCAAGAAGGCCCTCGGCGCTGGACCTCAGTGTCCAGGCAGAATGATGCAGGTAGAGAAACTCCTTCAGGTATACTGGACTGAGGCCATTTAGGGCTTTAAAGGTCAGCACCAACACTTTAAATTGTGCTTGGAAACGTACTGGGAGCCAGTGTAGGTCTTTCAGGACCGGTGCTATATGGTCTCGGCAGCCGCTCCCAGTCACCAGTCTAGCTGCCACATTCTGGATTAGTTAGAGCGCATTGCAGTAGTCCAAGCGAGATGATGTCACAAAGGCCTTGTTCCAGAAGGCGGAAACTTTATATGCCACAAAGTTGGTGGCAGCTTGTTGAAATTCAACCTTTAGGAGCTGACACACTATGATTCTAGGTTATTTATGCAGAAGCTCTTTACAAGCAAGATACCGCAATCATAGTTCTGGAAAAAGGAATCGATTTCCAGCGACTGTTCTTTTGCTCAATTGCACTTCTGGTTTTCCTTTCCACAGCATGATGGTTTGCATTTTCATAAAACTGTCTAAGCTACAATCACCACTGCAGGTCACACCTTTCATAAATGGCACTGGGGGCAGTGTGACATATGGCTGACTCTTATGTTTACCAATCTATGTCTTCAGAAGATCGTGTTTTGCAACCAGTTGCGGAACTGGTCGGCCCTGTTCCTGCCACTTCAACAACCTCAGGAAGGTTACGGGAAAAGAATTAATTTTAAAAAAACTACAAATCTGAAAAACAGATTATCACCCTGTAGTCTGCATGCAAGCCAGAATTGAAGGAATATGTAGACTAGAGAGTTCTTGCACAGACCCTACCATGTTACTCTGATGTAATGAGATTTCCAGTTTATCGCTTAAAATCAGGAAAGCTCATTTGCATGGCAACATCTTCTTGTAGATTGGAATGCCAATGAATGAATACATTAAACCCTTATCTTAATCATGGTCATACATTTTTATAAGTGTTTGATGGCTCTCTGTTTGAAGCTAAAATTTACCGTATTTTTCGCTCTATAACACGCACCAGACCATAACACGCACGTAGTTTTTAGAGGAGGAAAACAAGAAAAAAATATTCTAAATGAAACAGTGGATGTATGATTTTTGTGGTTCATGCTGTGGCCACAGACATGTGATCTGACAGTGAGTTTGGAGTAGCCCAATGCAAAAATCCTGAGGATCCATGTGGATCCATGCTTTGTAACCACGTTTTTGCATCACTGTGACCCTAGGCAACAGTGGGTGCGTGATTTTTTTTGGTGCAAGATGTAGCCATGGACATGCTATGTGATCTGATGGTGAATTTGGGGTGACCCAATGCAAAGATCCTGTGGATCCATGCTTTGTAACCACGTTTTTGCACCATTGTGGCCCCAGGCCACAGTGGGTGCGTGTTTTTTTTGGTGCAAGATGTAGCCATGGACATGCTATGTTATCTGATGGTGAATTTGGGGTGAC
>JAXCMG010000070.1:2661859-2683850 GCA_034642415.1 Podarcis siculus | reverse complement strand
TGCACCATTGCAGCCCCAGGCAACAGTGGGTGCGTGATTTTTTTGGTACAGACTGTAGCCATGAACATGTAATGTGATCTGATGGTGAATTTGGGGTGACCCAATGCAAAAATCCTGAGGATCCATGTGGATCCGTGCTTTGTCACCACATTTTAAATGGGGAGGGAAGGAAAAACACAGAAGGGACAAGAAGCACAAGAGGGATGTGCGGAGAAGCAGCTGGCTAAGAATGCAGGGGAGGAGTTTAACGGGGTGGGGGGAGGAAAGGAAGGCAAAAGTCCCCCCCCCCCAGCCAGCCCTCTCTCTCTCTCTCTCTCCCACCTGCATGTTTTTCGGCTGCCTGCGAGTCCCTAGAGCACGGAGAGGAGGAGGTGGTGGGCTGGAGCCTGCACGCAGTGTGCCTAGGAAAGAATTAGAAGGAAGGACTCGATCCTTTCCTTAACCCTCTGCTTGCCAGGAGGGCAGGGGATTCCCTGCTCTTTGTTGAGTTTGAGCAAACGCAGCAACAGAAGCGGGTGGGCAGTAAGACCCTGAGGCAGAATGCAGGAAAGCAGCAGTTTCCGCCTTCCCTCCGCCCGCCTGCCCGCCCGATCTTACTTTGCCTGATTTTTGCCTATTTTTGTCCCTGCGCTCCGCGAGTCAGCTCCAGGGACCACACATTCGCTCAATAACATGCACAGACATTTCCCCTTACTTTTTAGGAGAAAAAATCTGCGTGTTATAGAGCGAAATTTACGGTAATTGGAAGAAAACTTTGGGCAAGCTTCACCCACAAAGACAGCATTTTTTTGTCCTGCTAATTGAAATGGTGAAACTTAAGAACATGCTTAAAAAATGAAATTTGATGGAACTTAAAAACACTTAACTATGGCCAGAATTTTTAGGCATTGATGCCATATGCTGAAGCTTTGGAAGAAAATTGAAGTTGTTGTTTTAAAGACTAAAGGGGCCATCGAGGAAGCTGGGTTTTCAGAAGTTTTGTTGCTAGCAACCTTACAAAGTAAACTCCACGACCCAAGTCAACACTTATTGTTTAAGACAATACCATTAAAGAGAATTACAGAAATACCTTTGGCACGGCTCCAAAGCGAATACTATTGATTAGAGAGCATTCCAAAACCTGCCCTTCCTGGAACGACAAAGGAAACAGGAAAATCTCAAGGGTTTGGTTTTAATAAAGATCACATTAAAATAGGTACTGTAGCAGAAAGCAAAGCTGGAGTAGAATTCGCAATCGCAGTTAACACAAAGAAGTGTATTCTGTTCATTTCAGTTCAAGCATACAGATCAAGGTGATTTCGCCACTTCATTGTGAATGATGTGATGATGGTGATGATGGTGATATATAATTTTGGCTACAAAGCTACACATATTTAGCAACACCCAAGTCCTTTCTCCTCCATTTTGTGTCTTCAGATCAAATACACAGAAAAGGTGGGATGAATCCTGAGAGAAGGTCACAAGAAGGGAACAAAGTTGGGCTGTTGCTAGGCTCCCATAACAGCTGCCAGCACAGAAGTGGGCATAGAGAGACTAGCAGAGAAAGGACCAGGATTACATATCCCCAAGGCCATCATGAAGCCATTAGCACTATAGTAATACAACTCAGCATCCTATTTTGTAACTCTGTGAACACAGTGCTGCTCAGCAAATCTCTCCTCCCTACAGTAAACAAATGGTTGATGGGAGAGAAGAGGTGCCCAAAATATTGTTCCTCTCCCCAGTTAAGAAGAGTTTGGATTTGATATCCCACTTTATAGTGATAAAGAGACCCTACGGAGTCTCAAAGCAGTTAACAATCTCCTTTCCCTTCCTTCCTCACAACAAGCACTCTGTGAGGTGAGTGGGGCTGAGAGACTTCAGAGAAGTGTGACTAGCCCAAGGTCACCCAGCAGCTGCATGTAGAGGAGCGGAGACGTGAACCCGGTTCCCCAGATTACGAGTCTACCGCTCTTAACCACTACACCACACTGGCTCTCAGTTAACTAAAATAAGTGGGGTGGAGGTACATAAAATGTGCTTCCACTTGTGGATTTCCCCTCAACAAATTAACTGTGCGATCCTACGCATGTTTACTCAGAAGTAAGTTCCACTGTGGTCCATGGAGCTTTACTCCCTAACAGATGCTTTGGAGATTTGCTGCCCAAGGTCCTGGTATTTAGGAGTTGTGTTTCATGATGGAACAGGCAGCAGTTTGCTTTATCACAAACACACATTCCACATTTCAAAGAACGGAGAGGTAAGTACTCCAGAGAGAAAGTCATGATATGGAAGTCATGGCAAACGGTACCTTTCCTTCACTTTTCCATGTGATAAAGAAGCCAAATTCATCCACTTTAAAGAGACAGTTTGGTTCAAAGACAAAAGACTCCTGTCGAAAGGCAAAAAGAAAAATATTCAGTGCTTCAAGTTAAATAACAGGTCTACAAAGTAGCAACCTCCATTTCTGTTTGGTTCAGAAACAAAATATTTTAAAACTCATAATGCCCCCACAAGCCACTATGTTAAATATACAGAGACCCAAAAAGACGAACCCTACAACTAGGACTCAATTCACACAGCACCAGTTCAGGGCTAATGTCCCCTCTTCTTACAGATGTTGCAACAGAGTCATCAGTGAACAATCATTCTCCAAATGACAACTGTAACATCTTACCCAGACTTCTTAGGCTTGGGGCAGCTCATGTGACTAGGGAATCAGCTATACAACTGTAAATAGAACATTTTAAATGTGTTGTGAATGCAATATACAAATGTGACACTAGATGGAGACAGTGTGCTACGCAAAATTCAAAATATTTTTTGGCGCGGTGGCAGCGGGAGGCCCCATTAGCTAAAGTGGTACCTCAGGTTAAGAACGGTTTCAGGTTAAGAACGGACCTCTGGAACGAATTAAGTTTGTAACCAGAGGTACCACTGTACCTCTGCTCAGGCCCGGATTTAGGTTTGATGAGGCCCTAAGCTACTGAAGATAATGGGGCCCTTCATATGTCCAGCTGTCCTTTGTCAACAACAAATTGTCGCTTTTTTTGTCTGTTGAATATATGCTATATGGTAATTGATGGACCTAATAGGTATCTAAAGCCATTTGCACATAACAAAATATGTATTTTATCCAAGTATTTTTTCCCCTTTGGATTTTTTTGGGGGCCCCAAGAGAGTGGGGCCCTAAGCTATAGCTTGTTTAGCTTATACGTAAATCTAGCACTGCCTCTGTTCACTGGTGCCATGTTCAAGTGAAAAGCATCGGTGCATTTCTAAAGCCAGCTGAACTTTTAAGTTTAGGGGACGGTATTTGCTTGGTGGGCGTGTGCATAAACTGAGTGGAGAAGATTCCTTTTGCAAAGAAGAAACTTGAGTAAGCCATACTGTTCCTCGGTCGTTTATTTGCTGCCACCATGAATGTGGGAGATAAGATCTCTGGCTGTCTTGGCAGGCTTTAATATTTAAAAATATCTTTTCTTCATTTCAAGAGATTATGGAATGAAGCAAAATAATACTAAAGGGATTTGGTGGGACTTATTTTTTGTTTTATTATCGTCTCGCTAAACAGAGCTTCAAGCTAATCTATAGTGCTTGATAGATTAGCCGGAGGTTCTGTTTACATGAAGTTTGCTAAGGCATCATTCGAGCCCCGCAAATCTAGTTAAACAAATCCATTCCTCAAAAAGACTGTCGACCGCATGATCAAATAAAAAGGAAACAGGCTAGAAATGTTCTCTTTTGCAAACATGGTATCTTCCCTCCCACATTCCTTGGAGCTATCCTCTTTTAAAGAGTTTACAGATATGGAAATTATATTGAATGAGCTTGCAATAAGTGTGTCTTGCTGGAACTGAATAGCCAGCTTTTGCAAGACGTCTGCTGGTCTGAACTGAGATGTAGCTGGGCTGGTATCCTTTTCTGGCATCCATTACACTGCTGTCTGGCAATGTGTGTCGTCTCCACCCCCCTCAATATTCATTTCTCAGTGGGGGATCTACAAAGTTGGTAACAGAATTAAACTTTGTGATTTCCATTTTCAAAAAAAAAAAAAAAACCCCACCCCAACCACAGGCTGTCTCACCAGAGTGGTGCATGCTCTAGTTATCTCTTGCTTGGACTACTGCAATGCGCTCTATGTGGGGCTACCTTTGAAGGTGACCCGGAAACTATAACTAATCCAGAATGCGGCAGCTAGACTGGTGACTGGGAGTGGCCGCTGGGACCATATAGCACTGGTCCTGAAACACCTACACTGGCTCCCAGTATGTTTCCAAGCACAATTCAAAGTGTTGGTGCTGACCTTTAAAGCCCTAAACAGCCTTGGTCCAGTATACATGAAGAAGCATCTTAACCTCCATAGTTCTGCCCGGACACTGAGGGCCTTCTGGCGGTTCCCTGGCTGCAAGAAGCCAAGTTACAGGGAACCAGGCAGAGGGCCTTCTCGGTGGTGGCACCTGCCCTGTGGAACACCCTCCCACCAGATGTCAAAGAGAAAAATAACTACCAAACTTTTAGAAGACATCTGAAGGCAGCCCTGTTTAGGGAAGCTTTTAATGTTTAATAGGTTATTGCAAATGTACTTTTTTCTGACTGACGGTCGAATAAAAGGTTGATGATGATAATAGGTTATTGTATTTTGGTGTTTTGTTAGAAGCCACCCAGGGTGGCTAGGGAAACCCAGACAGATGGGTGGGGTATAAATAAGAAATTATTATTATTATTAGTCAATGTAAATCATTTAATATGGTGGAGAGCATGGCTTACCTGCATGTAAGCAAAAAACTAACACAAATAGTAGCAATGGAAGGGTTTTGTTGCTAAGTACGCACCCTCTGCCCCAAGGTCCCAAGGCAGGTTACAGTAATTAAAATGCAGTTAAAAATAGTTTAAAGCAATTTACAAATACTGAAACAAGGTGGGTCCTAAAAAAATATATGTTGTGATAAGAGCTAATTGTGCACAGTCCCCTTTGCAATGTCAACAAATGCCCAGAGATGTTTTTTTTTTTATTTTTGGCAAACAGAGGTTGCAATTCTATTCACATTTACCCAAATATCTGCATTGACGTGTATAGGATCGCACTGCTAATAATTCAGTTCTAGTCTGTGATTGGGACCTGGTTATTCAGCACTGCAAAAACAAGGGCCAGATTCAAAGAAGGGAGATTTTGGAAGCATCCCTTGTTCTTTCCACTCTTAACATGTGCATGTATTGAGTCAAATTCAAAGCCCTAGTAAGGTTCTGGAAGAGTGTATTCACCCATGCTCTTCCCTGTGGTTTTGCAAACACGTGAATAAGTAAACACAGAAAAACATTCTTTATTACTACTATTTCTAACAAGGTATGCACACTGTTCCATGACTTTCCTGCGTGTGCTGATGATTTACATTCACTGGGTACAACTGTGGTAGCCAGATGTCATTTGACTTTAACAGTCCCATCACTCCCAAACCGTTGGACATGTTGGCTGGTGCTAATGGGGGCTGCAGAGCTTTGGGAAGAAGATGTAAGGGCTCTATAACCCTTTCAGACCCTTGTGCCTCACTTAGTCAGCTTAGAGAAGGCAGCACATGACATGGCAGAGTGTGGCCCATGAGTTTCATGTCAAAGTCTTCTTGCAGTCTCGGCCCAGTATACCTGAAGGAGCGTCTCCACATCTGAAAGCAGCCCTGTTTAGGGACGTTTTTAATGTTTGATCTTTTATCGTGTTTTTAATATTCTGTTGTGAGCCGCCCAGAGTGGCTGGGGAAACCCAGCCAGATGGGCGGGGTATAAATAACAAATTATTATTATTATTATTATTATTCCCCCCTTGGTCTGAGCAGTTGGCCCTCCCTTTTCTAGAGGCAAAGACTTCTTGCTGGCCTTCAAACTGCAGGTTTCAATGTTTTGCTCCAGGGCAATATTAAGGAATAGGGACGCGGGTTGCGCTGTGGGTTAAACCACAGAGCCTAGGACTTGCTGATCAGAAGGTCAGCGGTTCAAATCCCCGTGACGGGGTGAGCTTCCATTGCTTGGTCCCTGCTCCTGCCAACCTAGCAGTTCGAAAGCATGTCAAAGTGCAAATAGATAAATAGGTACCGCTACAGCAGGAAGGTAAACGGCATTTCCGTGCGCTGCTCTGGTTCGGCAGAAGCGGCTTAGTCATGCTGCCCACATGACCCGGAAGCTGTACACCGGCTCTCTCGGCCAATAAAGCGAGATGAGCGCTGCAACCCCAGAGTCGGCCACGACTGGACCTTTACCTTTATCTTTAATATTGAGGTCCCTTTACCTTTACCTTTAATATTAAGGAAGTCACCTTACCTCTTCATATCTGTCAAACACGGCTCCATCTTGTAGAAAGGATGGAACTGGCTTCTGCCAGTTAAATTCATATGGCTTTGCCATTATATAGAACTGCCACCCTGAAACGAAACAAAACAAGCAAAAGTGAGGCAAGTGGAATGTAAAACTGCAAAGACTAGGATGAACATGTTCTCTCACCTGGTAAGGAAGCACAGTTTGGTTTCTGACCAGAGAATAGTTTTTTTCAATCTCTCCCCCCCCCATTATTATTATTATTATTATTATTATTATTATTATTATTAGTTTTCACATATTACATTACAATACAGATGTACCAAAGCCAACACCATTTGCTCCCCATCACCCCATACATTTACATTCCTATTGCCTCAATCCATCATAATATTCTTTTCTCCTTCCTCCCACTTCCCTCCGCCCCCACTCGATTTCCTCCACATTATACAATTTACAATAATCTTTGCATTCTACGACCTTCTCAAATTATCTATATATTCTTATTATCTTTCCTTACTAATTTTTCTTCCATCCAGTACTTCACATTTTAATCTAGGCATATTAGCATATCTTTTTTTGAGCAATATTTTGCCATATATTCATCAAAACATTTCCACTCCTTTTTTATTTTTTGATTCGACTGATTTCTTATTATAGCAGTTAATTTCGCCAAAATTAAATATTCATTTAGTTTACAAATCCATTCCTCCTTTGTAGGTATAGTTTGTGATTTCCACCTAGCAGCAATCACTATTCTAGCAGCTGTACTTGCATATAGAAAAATACCCCCCCCCCCGGTGGTATATCATCATCTATCAGTCCAAGGAGATATGTCTCTGGTTTCTTTGTTATTGATATTTTCAACATCTTCTTTAGTTCTTTGTGTACTACTATCCAAAATTTCTTAATTTCCTCACACCTCCACCACATATGTATTGTTGTTCCTATTTCTCCACCACATCTCCAACAGAGGTTGGATTTCAATTTATATATCTTTGCCAACTTAACTGGCATTAAGTAACACCTATAGAACATCTTTACAAAATTTTCTTTAATTGTATATGAAGCAGTAAATCGTATATCCTCTCGCCAGAGTTTCTCCCATTGCTCGAGATAGTTTTTAAATCTCTGTTTAGTTTACTGCCAATTTGAGTTTTTTTATTACACTGAATTTGTATATCGCCTTTCATCTGAAGATTACAGGGCAGTTGATAATGTAAAAAAATAAAAATGAAAACACAAAATACATAATCAAGACAAAACAAAAAAAGCAATTAACACCCCTTCCACAGGGCCATAGGATGTCAATGCCTTCTTGAAGAGAAATGTTTTCGCCTAGTGCCTAAAGATATGCAATGAAGGCTCCAGGCAAGCCTCCCTGAGGAGAGCATTCCACAAACAGGGAGCCACCACAGAAAAGGCTCTTTCTCGTGTTGTCACCCCCCAGACCTCTCAAAGAGGAGGCACATGAAGAAGGGCCTCAGATGATGATTGCAGGGCCTGGGTCAGTTCATATGGGGAGAGGTGATCCTTGAGGTATTGCTTTTAAAACGTTTTTAATGACTTGTTTTTCTCTGCATTGGTAAAATGTTAGTATTTCTTTTAATGGCTCAGAGTTACAGTCAAGTAGTATATACATTTTTTTGGGGGGGGGGTTGTTCTACCTGGCAAGCCAAAATGCTTCTGCTGACAGAACATTCAACATGGCGCAGCCCTGAATTCTTCCCATGTCCGCTGATTCCAATGAGTAAAATTTGGTTGAACACAACCCATTGCCTTTAGTAACCACCCTGTGAGAAATACCTAAAACTCACCAGGCCACATTTTATTAATGGACAGGAGAAGTGATACAATTACCTTATTTTTCGCTCTATAGGACGCACCGGACCATAGGACACACCAGACCACAGGAGAGGGGGAACAGGAAAAAAAAAATCTCCCCCTCTCTGCTCAGCGCCCCGTCAGCGAAGCGGCAGGAGAAATGGAGCCCCTTCCATTTCTCCTCCCGCTTCACTGAAGGGGCGCTGCGCAGAGAGGGTGTGCACCAACCCCTCTCGCTCTCCAGGCTTCAGGTGGCTATCCGCAAGCCTTCGGAGCGCAGCAGGAACTCCTGCTGCGCTCCGAAGGCTTGTGGATAGCTGCCTGAAGCCCCCGGAGCGAAGCGGGAGTTCGCGCTGCGCTCCAGGGGCTTCAGGCTTCAGGCACTCCTGCTGCGCTCCGAAGGCTTGCAGATAGCTGCCTGAAGCCTCCGGAGCACAGAGGGAGTTCCCGCTGCGCTCTGGGGGCTTCAGGTGGCTTCAGCGAAAGCAACACAAAGCCTTCAGAGCGCGGGGGGAGTTCTCCCTCTGTGCTTCGGAGGCTTCGCGCTGCTATCACTGAAGCCAAGGAGCCTGCATTCGCTCCATAAGTCGCACACACATTTCCCCTTAATTTTTGAAGGGGGGGGAGTGCGTCTTATAGAGCGAAAAATACGGTAACTATAACATCACCAAAGCAGAGCATGAGACTCTCAATCTCAGGGTTGTGGGTTCGAGTTCCACATTGGGAAAAATGATTCCTGCACTGCAGGGGGTTGGACTAAATGACCCTTTGGGTCTCTTTCAGCTCAATGATTCTATGTTCTCTGGCAGAAAACACTCCCACTCGGATTGGGAGTTTATAAATATGCCTTAACCCAAATGAAAAGACTCAATATAACACTAAGTACTGTTTATTCCTGGTCCTCCTTTTCAAAAAGAAGGATAACAAAGAGTATTTTCTAAGTAAAGCACATGGCTAGAAGCCAGAGAATACGGATAGCACAAGAAGCCAGAAGGGTTATACATAATTTACTGAACTTGTGATCTCATTATACAAACACTGTAATGAAGGGAGAAAACACAAATCAGCTTGGCTTTGAAATCTTCATGAGAAAGGCTACTAGAGCACAGAATTTTCACATGAATGGACTAATAAGAGGTTCAAAATTTCACAACAGCCTCTCACAAACTGTTTTGAGCAAATTGTATTAGAAAGACTGAAACACACACACACACGGCTCTCCACAGAATTTAAGCACACCCTTTTCTGGTTTAAGAGAAGGTTGGGAAGACAACGAGATTGGAATTTTAACTTGAAGAAGACCCACCCACCCATACATACATATGGAATGATGGGATTTAATAAAGACATGGCTTATCAGCTTAAGCAAACTCGTCAACTTCACAAAGTTATGATTTAGATTAGAAGTTAGCAAAGGAGTTTTGTGTTCCTTGGAGACAAGGCAGCCAGTGCAGACACATGACTCTGCCTACTAATAAAAAATATCTCAGACCTTTAGATAAGGGCAAAGGAAATGATTAAAAATGTGAGAGCACCATCTCTAAGCTTTAATGTCAAGCAATTAGTATTGAAAGCAGATACATGAACAAACATGTACAATTAAAAGAGAGAAAGATTATTATTGAACCCTCCTTTTTTCCTCTCCCCACCCCCAATCTACCTCCTCCTCAAAATTCCTTGGGGATGATCTGATCTCTGCCTGAGGCATTATCTAGACCCAGTTCTTCAGTTATTACTTTTTCTAAAAAGCCCAAAATCATATTTCTTCAATTCCTTTTAAGTGCGTATTGGTAGCAATTCCTAGCATGATTAGGTATTAGACAAAGTCAAACTTTATTAAAATCACACCAGATTTAATATCAGCTTGTACTAGCAGTGCAGCAGTTTATTGCACTTTCTAAAGAAACTAATATGCATATGTACTTTATTTCCCCTCTATTGCATACTTTTGCGACAACTGGCCAAAATATGAGAGGAGTATAAACATTCAAATGCACAGAAATACTTGTGGATCCTTCTGAAGGAGGTTTCATTATAGTCTTAAACCCTTGTCCCAGAACTCAGTTCACCGTCATGATTCATCATAGCCTTGATTTTTTCTTTTCTTTATTAGTTTTAAATGAGAGAGGGGGCAGTTGCAGAGAGCACAATGTACACACAAAAGGGGTTGCCAACCTTTATGGATCAGTAGACACATTTCAGATTTTGAGTGAGAGCTAAGGTGCTAGTCACAGCTTACTGGGTGGGTGGAGAAAGCAGAAACACAAAATTATAGAGAGACAGCCACCCCCAACAATCTTCTGCCATGTCATGGAGTTCACACAATATTGATTTCACACAAACACACTGTTGCTATCTAATAGCAAAAGGGAATCTTCCTCGGTGCCAGGAAAAATACACAAGGTGGCCACACACATTTCTCAGAAATTGCTTAGAAAGCACCTGCACATTTTGCCCCATAATATTCTTTCTTGGAGGGCTACTTACCTATTTTTCTTTTCTTAAATGAAAGCTCAGAGTCTAGGGCACTTGCCCAAGGGTGACAGAGAAAGCATTCATAGGCGCCAACTTGGTGACCCATCGTCCTAGGTTTTCTAGCTAAAGGACTGCATGTGATAGGGCTGGGGAACACCTGTATGAATTGGGACCTTGGGGAGCCAATGTCAGACAGATTAGATCAGGGGTAGGCAACCTAAGGCCCGGGGGCTGGATGCGGCCCAACTGCCTTCTCATTCCGGCCCGCAGACGGTCCAGGAATCAGCGTGTTTTTACATGAGTAGAATGTGTCCTTTTATTTAAAATGCATCTCTGGGTTATTTGTGGGGCCTGCCTGGTGTTTTTACATGAGTAGAATGTGTGCTTTTGTTTAAAATGCATCTCTGGGTTATTTGTGGGGCATAGGAATTTGTTCATTATTATTTTTTCAAAATATAGTCTGGCCCACCACATGGTCTGAGGGATGGTGGACCGGCCCATGGCTGAAAAAGGTTGCTGACCCCTGGCTTAGATAATTGGACCAATGGTCCAGCTAGCATTAGGCACCTCTATGCATTCATAAACCTGTATCCAGCTATATCAGTATTTCAATATTTCTGGTCCCCAGCCCTCCAATCCATCCAGGGTGTTTGCTCTTGGTCAACCTGAGCCCAGCAAGAAAATGATGTCTGTGTGCTAAATTTGTTAGATGTGGGTCACTCGCAAGCGTGTGTGTTTGTTTGCTGCTGGAGGGAAATATCAAAACACGAATTGTTTTCTATGTGCTATGGCCCTTTCCTAGACATTGAATGAACATCTTTTTGTTTTCCTCCAGAATATTAGCTTAGGGACAGCTGGTCACAGTGAAATGATGAAATGAACGATTTATCTGCAGGTGAACAGAAAGCTTGCAAAAGAAAAGCAAGGTGAGAAATACTTGAATTTCCAGAGAGGGGGGGAGGAAGGAAGTTAGGAAAGAAAGAAGCCAGTGTAGAGGAGTCTGGTTGGCTGCAGCCCACACTCATCAGTCCTTACAGAATAAGGAGAATGTCCCTTGCCTCTAGGCAAATGCTGACTCTTCTTCAGTTTGATAAGCTCACTCCTGCAAAGAGGGTAGCATTTTAAAAAGGAAAGGGAGTACAATTTCATCACTTCATCTCTTCCCTTAGCACCCATTTCATTTTCAAACTAGGTCCTCATCACCCTGCACCTTCAAGCTTGTATTAGGACTGGAGCACACATAACATTTCCAAAAGGGATACCATTGGAAATGATGAGGTCCATCAAACACAAGCACCAGTGCCTCCCTGATCTATAACATTTTAAAGTCCATATGGTACTCTGATATGCAGAGTAAGATATACTCTGATATTTCACCTCAGATATGCAGATGACACAACCTTGATGGCAGAAAGTGAGGAGGAATTAAAGAACCTTTTAATGAGGGTGAAAGAGGAGAGCGCAAAATATGGTCTGAAGCTCAACATCAAAAAAATGAAGATCATGGCCACTGGGCCCATCACCTCCTGGCAAATAGAAGGGGAAGAAATGGAGGCAGTGAGAGATTTTACTTTCTTGGGCTCCATGATCACTGCAGATGGTGACAGCAGACACAAAATTAAAATCACCTGCTTCTTCAGAGAAAAGCAATGACAAACCTAGACAGCATCTTAAAAAGCAGAGAAATCACCTTGCCAACAAAGGTCCATATAGTTAAAGCTATGGTTTTCCCAGTAGTTATGTATGGAAGTGAGAGCTGGACCATAAAGAAGGCTGATCGCCGAAGAATTGATGCTTTTGAATTATGGTGCTGGAGGAGACTCTTGAGAGTCACATGGACTGCAAGAAGATCAAACCTCTCCATTCTGAAGGAAACCAGCCCTGAGTGCTCACTGGAAGGACAGATCCTGAAGCTGAGGCTCCAAGACTTTGGCCACCTCATGAGAAGAGAAGACTCCCTGGAAAAGACCCTGCTGTTGGGAAAGATTGAGGGCACAAGGAGAAGGGAACGACAGAGGACGAGATGGTTGGACAGTGTTCTCGAAGCTACCAGCATGAGTTTGACCAAACTGCGGGAGGCAGTGGAAGACAGGAGTGCCTGGCGTGCTCTGGTCCATGGGGTCACGAAGAGTTGGACACAACTAAATGACTAAACAACAACAATGGTACTCTGGGCATCAGGCTGGTGGCCAGCCACTGCACTTTGCTATGGCAGCAAAGGCCACTGTTAAAATCTACCTGTTGCAGGTAATTGAAGGGGAGGCATTCAAAAAATATGATAAAACGGGGACAAAGAATGCTATGGGGTGGGGATGGGGGAAACTAACATGCAATAATCCTAACCCAGATAAAGAAAGCAAGGGAAGTTGTTCACCAATAGCCGAACTACAAGTGATGCTAAATGTGGCTCTGTCAATCATGCCAGGGGTTTCTGTTTCTTTGTTTAAGCATGGAAGGCACTGTTTACTAGGCCCACAGCAAGCATGGAGGGGAACTCTACGTTCTCCAACCATGATCTCCAGAAAGACCCTCCACAGACAGACAGACACACACACACAGAGAGAGAGAGAGAGAAAGAGAGAGAGTAATTGCAATAAGTGATAGGGAAAGTGAAAGTGAAAGGGAAAGGGACCCCTGACCATTAGGTCCAGTCGTGGCCGACTCTGGGGTTGCGGTGCTCATCTCGCTTTATTGGCTGAGGGAGCCAGCGTACAGCTTCTGGGTCATGTGGCCAGCATGACTAAGCCGCTTCTGGTGAACCAGAGCAGCACACGGAAACGCCGTTTACCTTCCCGCCAGAGCGGTACCTATTTATCTACTTGGACTTTGATGTGCTTTCGAACTGTTAGGGTGGCAGGACCAGGGACCGAAGAACGGGAGCTCACCCCATCACAGGGATTCAAACTGCCAACCTTCTGATTGGCAAGTCCTAGGCTCTGTGGTTTAACCCACAGCGCCACCCGCGCCCCTAAGTGATAGGGAAAAGGCTACCAATTTTCCCAATGGGAGCACCCCGCATCCTTAACTGTAGAGAGTAGGGGGAGATTGTTGCTAAGCTTGCAAATTTCTCAGAAGGCTGTTGTGAGCATACAAGGATGGAGAAGCCCTGCAGACCCACCTGAGTAAAAGTAAAAACAAAACAACAACCCCCCCCCCCGAATTGTGCTCATTTGTCTACTGTGGAACTAGGCAACTACAACAGAGATAACAAATTTCCAAGAAAAAATCATTTTGGACTAGTCTTCAAGATGCACAAAACCAATCAGTGTTTTCTGCCTCTCTCACACACCTGGAACTGTCCAACAGAGCAGCCATGCCTAAATTTATTTGTCAGAAAGTCTGTACCTTGTTTGTGGGGAAAGTGTTTGCCCTTGGCTACCATTCTCCTTCCTCTCTCCTTTTGCTGAAGAAATAGCAAGCGAGGCAATGCTGTTCAATATCACACTTTTTCCACAGTGAAAATGCGCTCCTGACATCTTTATAAATGTGTTGAGATCCCACGGCAGACTGGAGTGTGAGGAATACAAATTGTATGTCGTGCAGTCCTTGGTTGCCGTGCAACCGGGAACATACCCCAGTGCAGTGGGAAACAAAACAAAATGAATAAATAAAAGTGCCAATGTGAACGTTACATAAAGAATTTAAAAGAAAAATCTCGTATACTCAAAAATTAGTGCACACACCCCTAGAATAAAAAGTGAAATCAGAGAAATAACAGGATGTTCCTCCGTAATGGCATAAAATACAGAAGGATGTGGAACAAGTTTCTCTGTAGGAAGGTAGGAGCATCTTAATCAAACACAGAGCATCATAATCTCAACCATCTTAAGAAGAATTTTAATTCTCCAGCAGCTGCTTATTTTGCTTACGGAGAAGCTCAAATGCAATTATAATTGTGATAGCCTTAGATAGGAAAAGGTTCACTCCAAGCTAAAAATAGCTAAACCCACCAAGTTTACCCGTCACTCAAATTCAGCCTGATGCATGACGCCTCTAAGGGCACACACAGCCCACAACAGAACTGCCTCTATAAAGAGCATGTGCAAAGATATGATAATTTAAATAGGAGGCATGATAATCCTATATTAACCAAACAATCCTATATCACCACTACCTTGACTTGGTAAGCTTTATCGCCTAGGTAGGAAGGCTCAGCTCAGCCTCTCTCTTGCCCAGCTTCCGCATAATGTGAAAGGAACTGGTCTATGTATGGAAATACTCGTACCAAATCAAGCAATGAACAGACAAATGAAAGGGTAGAAACCTGTTTCAATCGGATAACCCTTTAGCTTTTAGAAGTCCATCTAATAGATAGGATGGCAAATATGAAGAAACAGAAACGGATGGTGATAGCATAGGAAAAGAGTGACTGAGTTTTGTTCCGCCTCCCCTTCTTCTTCTCAGCCTTTTTAATATCTGTTCGACACTGTGGAAGACTGGAGAAGACAAACTAATTTTCACAATAAATAATAATTTGTTTCACTATAATGTTGATGGTTTCTGTTTATTGTCTTTCACCTGCTCCACATTAACTGACCAAACCAAAGAGTTGCTAGGTTCTTTCTAGCTCAGCCATCTGTAACAAAAAACCTTAAAAAATTAATTTAATTGTTGTCTGAACAAACCATAATATACCTGACATAATAATTCTATGGAAAACCAAGTCCCACTTAATGAAATTTATGTTCCTAGAGTAACAAAGTGACTTCCGATATGTAGAGTACTTAAAAACACACACCAATTATTGCATTTATTTCTTTTTACACTTTTCCCGAATTTTTCTTTTTTCCCAAGGGCTTCAACATTTCCAGAAAATTTAACAACTCAAAATAGGACATCTGCTTGAGGACGTATTTTCTCTACATTGCTTTCTTCCTCCCTCAACAAACTTCTACCGTATTTTTTGCACCATAACACTCACTTTCCCCCTCCCTAAAAAGTAAGGGGAAATGTCTGTGTGTGTTATGGAGGGAATGCCTACGGGTGGCATACCTACGGATTTTCCTCCTCTAAAAACTACGTGCGTGTTATGGTCAGGTGCATGTTATAGAGAGAAAAATACGGTAATTCCTGAGTGGTAATCTGAATCAAGGGTGGGGAACCTCAGGACCATGGGTCAAATCCATGCGTCTCATTATTGCCCTTGGACTCTTCTGCCAACCACACCCCCTCCCCGCCCAAACCCCTGTCTCCTCAGGCCGTACCCCTCTGGGGCCTTCATTCACACTCTCCTTGGATATTTGCAGCAGGCTGGAATGTGTTCTTGACCTCCAATACTAAATCTTGCTTGTCTGGTTGGAAAACAAGAGAGGCATAACCAGCCTACTGTAGAAAGGTAAAAATTACAGAAGGGAATGCGGACTTTGAGCTGAAAAGGGTTCCCCAGCTGTGTTCTGATGAGTTATTCTACTGTGCATACATTCGATAATTGTTAGAGAGAGGTTGTTGCTCCTACAACCTAGCAAACAAATTGCTGCCGAAATCCAAGGGAGCAGAAAAGACTATTTATGTATGTGACCATGGCTACACGGATGTTATTGGCCTAGAGGTGGAAAGAAGATGAAGTCCCTACCAGAGTAGAATGGCAGATCAAATTGATGGATAATGCTGAAATGACTAAAATGATTGGAAGAATCAGAAATCAGGAAGACCAAAATTTGAATAAGGAATGGGGGAAATTTATAACCTATCTTAAAAACCAATGTAAACAGTTAAAATCGTGAGTTGGATTGGAATATCACTTGCAGCTTAATGGTGAATTTTGGACACAATGGAGATGTAAAAGATTTGGATTCTCATAAAAGATGCAGGAGGAAATGATTAACAATAGGATCCACAAAGGGGAGGAGGGGAGTCCAGGAGATTCCTTGGAATCTTGTTTTTAGGTTGATTGATCGATACGTGACTGTAAAATTTTAAATCTGAAAAACCAAATAAATAAATTTATAAATAAACGAATTGTTATTCTTGCTCACACCTCAGTAAGAACTGATTCATGCACACAAATTCTATGGCGTTTCGGCATCCCTGATTCATACCAAGAATTCAAAGGGATTTTACCAGCAAAATTACAGAAGAGTCGTTTTAGTGTTTGTACAACTGTAGGGCTGCAAAAAGAAAAGAACCCACTATTATTACGTTAAAGAAGATGATGCACACGGAAGCAAGGAGACAGTCGTGAAGAAAACAACAGACTCTTCCCCTACTATTTGTAATGTTTGGAAGTAAATTATATGTAGCAGGGGAGAAGACAAAGGAGACCTAAACCCCAGCCAGGGAGGGAGAATTAAACAGCCAACAGAATTACCACTGCATGACATATTTACATTGCTGTATATTCACTGACTGGAAGACCAGCTATAGGTAAAGGTAAAGGGACCCCTGACCATTAGGTCCAGTCGTGGCCGACTCTGGGGTTGCTGCACTCATCTCGCTTTATTGGCCGAGGGAGCCGGCGTACAGCTTCCGGGTCATGTGGCCAGCATGACTAAGCCGCTTCTGGCGAACCAGAGCAGCGCACGGAAATGCCGTTTACCTTCCCGCCGGAGTGGTACCTATTTATCTACTTTCACTTTTGACGTGTTTTCGAACTGCTAGGTTGGCAGGAGCAGGGACCGAGCAACGGGAGCTCACCCCATCGCGGGGATTCGAACCGCCAACCTTCTGATCGGCAAGTCCTAGGCTCTCTGGTATAACCACAGCGCCACCCGTGTCCCTACCAGCTATAGACACCAAGGTAAAAGCCTGTGATCCATAAACCAATTCTCATCCCATTTAAGCTCAATTCAAAACTACTTTAGTCCCTTTTGCATAGGCTACTGAATTAATGCAAAGGAGAGGGCTTCAGTTAATTGGCCTGTCAGCCATCAGTCAGATTGGCAATACCTGGGCGGAATGATCAAATAGCTTGCCCCAGCGTACGTCAGTTTTCTGTATTCCAGTTTGGCAATCTCCCTCACACCTACTTCAAAATAAAAGGCACAAAATACCTTGCTTTCAACGTACGTACAGCATTTGTCAAGGTGCAGCTTGCTACTAGCACGTGACATGGTGAAGGATGTTAACCCCAAATTATAGGGCAGCCAATTGAAAAACCATAGAGGATGTGTGTTTTTTCTTGATGCCATACAATTGAACTTGTTGAAATAATTATCTAGGAATGCTTTCCAAGTGAATAGGACTTATTGTATCTGGAAGTGAACACTGCATAGAGCCAGGAGGACAAGGCCATATGCAGCTATTAAGGAAAGTGAAAACAGATCCTTTAGATCTGAGTTCATTGTCCTGCTGCATATGATGCTACAATTATTATTTCTAATAACACTTTGAAAAGGTAGAAATTGCGCAGGTTCATGTGCGATGAGACCACGCAGAAAGTTTTAAATTAACCCCTATAAACAAAAACATTTTTTTCATTCCTTGAATAAATGCCTTCTCCCTTGAATTTGCTCCCTATTAGGAGCCTGGAGTTCATGTTTGAGCCTCTGGCAAATGGGACTTCAATAAGCAGCACCCCCTGATGTCTTGTGATTGACAGACAAATGTCAAATTTGGCCAGGAAGTGAGGAGATAACAATCTTGTCGGCCAGCTAGAACAGGTTTCCCACCCCTCTTATAAGAAAAGGTCCAGTTACTCAATATTACTTTACCAAAGTGTTTACCTTAATTCGATGCAATTACTTTTGTAGGTACAAAATATTTCTTTTATGATTATCAGAGGCCTGAGATGATTGCTAGCTCAGGCAGTAGAGCAGGTAGTGGCTAATTTGTTCACCTTATATTCTGCCATAACATCCAGAACCAAACAGGAGGGCAACTTTGTTGGCCGGGACCAATATTTTATGAAATCTGTATAGCAACAGCCCAGTTGCAAGCCATTGAAACTGGATGATGTTTTGACTCCCTCTTTACAGAGGCCCTAATGTAGTCTTGAGAGAAGAACAAGAGAGGCTGAAGAAGAGAGAAGGCAGAAGGTTGGAGCTAAGCAGGTTCAGGTTTTGAAGTAGGAGTTTGTCCTGTCATGTAGAGACAGAAGTGACAGAACGGGGAATATTTGAAGAAAAGGAGGAACGAACTTTTTATAATAACTGACTTTGGTTAGGTGGATTTCTCTTCATTTTTTGTCATTATTCCTACTACTACTTAGCATTTGTGTTAACGTACTTATTTGAATTATGGTGCTGGAGGAGACTCTAGAGAGGCCCTTGGACTGCAAGAAGATCAAACCTATCCATTCTGAAGGAAATCAGCCCTGAGTGGTCACTGGAAGGACAGATCCTGAAGCTGAGGCTCCAAGACTTTGGCCACCTCATGAGAAGAGAAGACTCCCTGGAAAAGACCCTGATGTTGGGAAAGATGGAGGGCACAAGGAGAAGGGGATGACAGAGGATGAGATGGCTGGACCGTGTTCTTGAAGCTACCAGCATGAGTTTGACCAAACTGGGAGGCAGTGGAAGACAGGAGTGCCTGGTGTGCTCTGGTCCATGGGGTCACAAAGAGTCGGACATGACTAAATGACTAAACAACAACAATAATTATGTGGCAATCATAAAAGAGCAAAACTTGAAGAACTGCAAACCTTGTTTAGACCAGTTAAGCTTTGCAAAGAGCCATTCTTGCATTATTGTATCTTTCATGGGTATTGGGGAAATCTGAGATCCTTGACTGATTGGGGGATCCTCTCATGTCCCAGCATAAAGGTTTTTCATTCATTCAGGAGAGGTCTAACCTCTGACATGATCACCACCCAATAGTGTGTTATTTTAAGTGGAACAACAGCAGAAAGACTTTTGAGATTTAGAGCATACCCATCCCTCTACCCATAAATTTTACTATCTTGGGGGGAAATCCAACACAAATGAAAGCACATCATGATCCTGTTGAACTGAACGTAGAAGTTTGATTTTGTTTAGGATTAATAGGATCAAAAGACTAGAATGCAGTTAGTCAACAACACACACTGAATGCTTTATCAGAAAACCTAATGTTGGACACTTTATTTATCAGGAGATAGTACTGCTGCATTTCAGGTCTTACTCAAAGTTTCAAGAACTGAGTCCCTTCAGGGTTTCTAAGGAAAGAGTTGAATTTCAGGATGAGGAGCCAGAAGCAAAGGACTAAGCTATTTTCTCAGACTTTCCCGTTTTTAAAGTTTAAACCACCACAACCCTTCCCCTCCCCCACTTTCCTCTTCTTCAGTATCTTTCTCCATGCAAGAGAGTGACGGAAAGACAGCAGACATGATGGTGGCTATGGCTAAATGCAAGTAAGCAACACACACATTAAGAATAACCACTTGGTATGCAAGTCAGCCCATTTTCATGCAGAGTTCTAACTTAGCAGTGGTACATCCGTTCAGAGCCACCTAAAGCTGGCATGCAAGTGAGTCAGCTTCCAGAGCAAGTGTGTTCATATCTGACAGGTCACAGGTGGGACATTTTCATGGGCTTTGCACATGGCCGTCAACCTGACTGTTTCAGCCCTGAGTGTTGCGCACCAACAGAGTAGTAATAAACAGAGGTTGAAATTCTAGGAGAGAAAAGTGAAATTATCTTTCACTGGAGATAAATTAGAAGGGAAGGTTTGACACCACTTGTTAAATGATCAATAGATAGCCCACTTTTGTTAGTTTGTCATTAGCTGCAAACTAAGTACATGATGACCTGACACTCAAAGAAACCCCAGACACCCACAGTTGTTCAGTGAACTAATAAATGCTGGTTTATTCCAAACTCAGTGGCAGAGTGCATGCTTTGCATGCAGAATTCTCCTGTTCAGTTCCTGGTCTGGTTGGGAAAGGCCCCTGCCCAAAATCCTGAAGAGTCAGTTACAAAATAATGAGCTTAATGGTTCACTATCAAGTAACTTTTCTACATAAGCTACGGTGACAGTTCTAAACAACATTGGCTTACATCATAATAGACAACCCATATGTTGAGAACCAGTTACAGACAAGTATACTGTTAAATGATGCTTTAAAAAGAAGTCACTATTATAGATTGGGTGAGCACTGGGATAGTTTAGGTGTCTGTAACTTTTTTTGGGGGGGGGGTGTTTATTGAAGTTTTCAGAAGACAATAAAAGGAGCAAGCTAATCTACAGGAAAGAAAGGATCTAAAGGAAGAAGGAACGGGAAAAGACTCTACAAGATACTCCCTCATCACTATATCTTAACTTTCATCCCCTACAGAGGAAGATGTGCTTTCCCACCTCTCACCTGGGCTCATCCCTCTCTGCTCACAGCTTCTCAGCCTGTGAGATCTCCCCTTACCGCCTCTCCCACGGGGTCCAAACTATGGTTGTCATTTTTCAAAAAGTGAAGATCTGGATACAATGGGGAGGGGAGGCAAAGTTGTTCAGCAAAATCTCGAAGAAGAAGAAGAAGGAGGAGGAGAAGAAGTTTCTAAATTATATTTTTAGAAAAATTACCAAAAAAAACCCAACAACAATCCCAACACTTCAGATATGGGCTGCCATATACACAAGTGTTGTCTTGGACATTTTTGCCACTTTTCAATAATTTCGCATGGGAGCCATTTTCAGTGGCTATATCCAGGAGATTACAGACATATGGCAGCCCTAGTCCACATTGCTCTTCACTTTTATCTGTACAGTGGTACCTTGATTCTCAAACGGCTTAGTTGCCGAACAAATTGGCTCCTGAACGCCGCAAACCTGGAAGTAAGTTTTCTGGTTTGCGAACGTTTTTTGGAAGCTGAACATCTGGTGTGGCTTCCATTTGAGTGCAGGAAGCTCCTGCAGCCAATCGGAAGCCGTGCCTTGGTTTTCGAAAGGTTTTGGGAGTCGAACGGACCCCCAGAACCAATTAAGCCTGAGAACTAAGGTACCACTGTATACAGTTCTTACTTAATGAGACAGAGTAATAATATAAGAATAATAAGAACAAAACTACCAAGGAAGATAAAAGTAAAGGGAGACAAAAGAGACAGTAATAGATAAAGGGACCTCCAGTGATCTGTCTGTCAGTTGTGTATACAATCTTTCTTCAAAATGGCCAAATGCGCAATCTAGGTTTTTCCAATACTCCTCCCTTTGCTGGATGTTGTTTTTCCAGTCCTCCACCAGTGCTCTCCGTGTAGAAAGTTTAAAGAATATTACCCAGTTACTGCCTTCGTGGTTATAAAACCTTTCCTCTATTATTTATGCCAATTATTTATTTTCATATAAAGTGTTTTTTAAATAAAAAAAAATCAAGTACAAACTTCTAATAGTCCTGTGCTATTTTTACTCTCTGTGTTTTAACAGATTTGTTTTATATTCTTTTTCTAAAATTCTATTACAACTTAATTACTTTTTAACTGTTGATATTTTATATGTTTTTTGCTATCTGTGTCCTATGCCTTTTTAAATTGTGTTTTTTGTGGGGGTGCTATTGGGTTGTTTTTTT
>JAXCMG010000070.1:2630447-2646859 GCA_034642415.1 Podarcis siculus | reverse complement strand
TTCCCCCCCCCCCCAACAGCCAAACCTTTGTCTGCAGGCTTCTAAAACTACTACTGATGTAATTTTACACAACAATGCTAACTATGTCTACTCAGGAAGTAAGTCCTTTTGATTTCAATGGGGCCTACTTTCAGGTAAGCAAGGCTGGGAGTGCAGCTTTAGATTCTTAGAAAACAAGATTGCAAAGAATCCCCTGGACTTCCTTTTCCTTCCTCCCCAGTATGGATCCTATTGTTAGTAATTTCCTCCTGCATCTTTTATAATAATCTGTTTACATCTCTATTATATCCAAAATTCTCCATTAAACTACAAATGTTTTTCCAATCCTACTAACGATTTTAACTGTTTACAGTGGTTTTTAGGTAAATTTTCCCCATTCCTTATTAAAATTTTGGTCTTCTTGAGTTCTGATTCTTCCCATCATTTTTGTCATTTTGGCATAATCCTAAATTTTGACCTGGCCAAGAGATCTGAGGTTCACAATAAATAAACGGATTAAAAAACACTCAGGAATCAGACCTGATACTACCTTTAGATGACAGCAACGTACATTTCCCCTGATAGCTGGTAGCAGAGAGATCGTTCTCCAAAGATATATACATATTCTGAGATGTGCAAGTCTAGTTTCTCCAATCAGCACCAAGGGAGTACAAGTTTCCCCAGCCCAAAGTAGCAATGTGATATATTAGATTAGAGCTGCAAAAATAAATTGCCTCCTGAGGTTTCCTTCAGATGCTGCCAGATTCACTTGCTATAACCCTTGACACCTTCTGTTGCTCATGGCCTGTTCTTTTGCTGCGTATAAGGAGCTATGATAAATCTGATGCCTTTGTAACCAGGTAATTAGCTGGAAGGAGCAAACTAAAGATTAAAGGAGCTTTTGCCAGTTTCAGCTCAAGAGCCAGGAGGGCAATCCCTGCCTGAAGCAATGCATACCATCTATGCTAAAGTTTCCTGATGTGATAGGAATTTTGAGGTCTTAGATATATGGTAATGTTCATAACCGCACGTACATAGATCAGCACAGGAAGGCCGACCTGAAGCCATTTTGATTCCTAAAATGAGCAAACGTTTTCTCTGCAAGTTCAAAGTGGAAAAGCCTCCCCATTGTCTTTTCCTTCACAAATCCTGTCTTAAGGGTATGCCTGTGTTTGAATAGGGTGTGAGCCTGTGACCTGAATAGGGTGTGATGCCTGTGTTTGAATAGGGTGTGAGCCTGTGATCACTACAAAAGAATGGCCAGGCTCCCCAGTCAATCCAATCAAGTAACCTGCCAGACAGGAGAAAAACAACAGGAGAAAACAATATTCAAATTTCTGTTTTAGACTGCCTTTTCTGTGATGTAGGTGTGATGTATCTGAGGGTGGTCTTAGGTTACACCCCTTCTGTGATGTATGTATGATGTTTCTGGGGGTGGTCTTGATCTACAGGATGGGAATTTCAAAAGTCTTTATAAGGCCTTGCATGCCATTTTTCTGGGTCCCTCCTCTCTCCTGTGGGTGAGGGGAGCACCCTGTTGCAACAGATCAATAAAGATCAAGCTTACGAGCTGCTTTGCTTCTCAATATTCTCTGGTTGGCCTCTGTTATTCTCTCCTACCAATAGGGAACCTATGTAAGGACTCTATATGGGCTCTTGGATACCCCATAAAGGAAAAGGGCATTTTTTGTTTACAACACTGACACCAATAAAATCAAACATGAGCTCTTGTTTAGCATCTCCACATACTTCCCAAAACTCCCAAAGCATGGTTTATGATTCATACAATGGTGGCAAGTTTGCACCATTGTGTATAAACAGGAAACTTACCAAGTAGCACTTATCCAACTGTTATGTTTGAGTGGCCAGGGATACTTTTCTTTCTGCAAGAAGCAAAATAGTGAAAAGTGTTGTTTACAGAAGCCCCATTGTGCAAAGCCATCTTTATAAATCAAAGCATTATCACCGTTATTAATTTCTTCTAGCATTTCTCGGTCAGTTTTCTCAAAACGACCCAAGACAGTTTACAGACACACACACACAAAATGAAGAACAGTACGCGCAACAATTTCTTTTTTAAGAAATAAAACTAATGATCAGTGAAAACAGGCCATTACTTTCCCATTATATATATGGCACTATGCAATCACTCCCCCCACCCAAAAAAAAAGAAAAAGAAAAAAGATTTGCTTACATTTCCCCTTAAACCACAAGGGGGAAAATGCTAGACATGTGTTTCAATTAAAGAAAGAGTAGTCAAGCCTAGGGTGGTAGGGCACAGCACAATTCACATCTACATCTGGTCAAACATTTCTTGCCAAACCCAAGAACAGGGAAAGAGTTACAGGTATATGCACACCTGTGCCATTATACAGAAAACAACACCTGACAACACCCTTCGCATATAATATTTACCTATATATGGAACATTCTCTGTATGGATTCAGGAATGTCCCAGGTAAAGAGAAGGTGGTTTTTTGTCAGTCACATTCTACCTATAGCCAAAAGCAAAAATCCCACTAATATTCATATTCTTTTTAGACTAAATAATTTAGGATTTTTAAAAGGTCTGTTTCAATAAGTTAGTTATATGTACACCTTTTAAAAAAAAACCATAGAAGGGAGCTAGGGATCATGGAGGTTGTAGGCCAAAAACATCTGGAGGGCCAAGTTTGAGGAAGCCTGTTGTAGACTGTATAGCCAAGTCTAGAGGTCCATGCACCTGTTGCATGGAAGGGCGAGGGAGCATCAGGAAAGTGCAACCAGAGTTCTTAGGTGTGTTGAGGAACGCATTTGTCAGAGACCCACAGTTGGACCCCCTCTTTCAAGGGATGAGGGAAGAGGACTCCAAGCCAAAAGGGGAAGGGTTCTAGAGGGGTCAGTCCCAAGAGCACTTCACCAGATCAGCCTGTGGGGACAGTGACCCTCCAGCCTGAAGATGTGGCAACAACAACAACAACAATTTATTATTTATACCCCGCCCATCTGGCTGAGTCTCTCCAGCCACTCTGGGCAGCTCCCAATCAAGTGTTAAAAACAACACAGCATTAAATATTAAAAACTTCCCTAAACAGGGCTGCCTTCAGATGTCTTTTAAAAATAGGATAGCTGCTTATTTCCTTCACTTCTGAAGGGAGGGCGTTCCACAGGGCGGGCGCCACTACCAAGAAGGCCATCTGTTTGGTTCCCTGTAACCTCGCAATGAGGGACCCACCAGAAGGCCCTCAGCACTGGATCTCAGTGTCCAGGCTGAACAATGGGGGTGGAGACGGCCCTTCAGGTATACAGGTATACATTGCTGTCCTAAGACTCACAGGAATCTGCTGTGAAACCAGAGGCTCACTTGCTCCCTTCTTTAGGAGACTACAAAAGCAGGCTGGGCCCCTTTAGCTGAAGAAGCACCTTATGGTCCAGACAGGGCTAATAGTTGGGATGCAACTGCTATCATTATGCAGAGCTCAGTCTCAGTATGTTTGCCTTGCCCTGCTCCCAGCCTGAGCTTTGGGCTGCTTTGCCGCAGAGCCAGACAACATTCAGGCCTTGAAGATCCTTGATGTAAAAGTACCTTTAGCCTATTGAAGAAGTAGATTGTCAAAGAACACTAAAATGTAATGCACTCAAATCTAAGCTGGGCAGAAGCTTCCTGGGTTTAGGAAGGAGGCGGCAGAGCTCTGACAGGATGCTGGAGCCATGATCATTCCTTCCTGAAGCCAGATGGTCTTTGGGAAGGTGGCAGGAGGGCTGTTGGACCCCTTAGAGGACTAGACTAGCCCCCCTAGTTCACTGACTGCACACTACTGAGTTCCATCTGGCAAGTAGAAAGGCTTGCACTAACGTAATAATTGTAACAGCATTACTTTGAATTCCACTGTTCTGAAGATGGCCACACCACAACTTTTTAAAGGGCTTGACAATCCAGGACAAAACAAGCTCATGTGAACAGCAGATCTGACTCCCATTCCCTTCTTAATGGCTAAAACTAGGTTCAGTTGCACATTACGCTCATGGTTTTATTTTCCGAACAGGAACATTAAAGTGATCGAATGTCTAGGAGTAATAACCGAAAAAGGCAAAAACAAAGCTTAGTATATATATTTCTGACATGACTCTGAAGGTCTGCATATTAAATTATTGCAAAAGAAAACAAAAACTGGAGTGGAGAAACATTTAGGTTTCCCACTGCCAATGTCAACACGACAATCTGTCTCCAATTCCCCATTGTAGGAACCCAAAGCGCTACAGTTATATTGTGTGCTATAAGGTACAGTTACAGAAGAATTTCTTGCTGGAGAGTAATGCTGTGCAGCAGAATCTCAAGTAGCTTTCTAAAGAGTTCCCTATAAAAATATAATCCTACAGCACAAGCATCCAAACGTTAGGAAACAAATCCACCATCAATGGATTGCCAATATGATAATGCCTCTATGCAAATATTATGTTGCAACCACACTTGGAATACTGTGTGCAGTTTTGGGTGTCGCACCCGAAAAAGAATATGGTGCAGCTAGCTAGGCAGAAAGAGGAACCACCAAGCTAAATGTTGCCTATCGTAAAAACAGGAGCAGATTTGATTTTTTCACAGACAAAAACTTACCGTATTTTTCGCTCTATAGGACACACTTTTTCCCTTCCAAAAATGAAGGGGAAATGTGTGTGCGTCCTATGGAGCGAATGCAGGCTCCTTGGCTTCAGCGATAGCAACAGGACGCCTCCGAGGTGCAGAGGTAGTGCTCCCTCCGCGCTCCGGAGGCTTCGCGTTGCTTTCGCTGAGGTGCGCACCGACTCCTCTCGCTCTCCAGGCTTCAGGCAGCTATCCGCAAGCCTTCGGAGCACAGCAGGAGTTCCCCCCGCGCTCCGAAGGCTTGCGGATAGCAGCCTGCAGCCTGAAGCAAGCCTTCGGAGCCTGCAAGCCTTCGGAGCGCGCCCCCAACCCCGCAAGCTCCAGGAGCGGTGGCAAGGCTGCGCACAACCTTGCCGCTGCTCCTGGACCTGTTCTGGGGGCTGGGGTTGAGGGAAGCTCGGGCTTCCCCCGCCCCAGCCCTGCAGCTAAAAATGAAGCCAAGACAGCGAACGGGATCCATCCCACTCACGGTCTTGGCTTCTGCCAAAGCCGCGCGCAGGCTCTCCCGGCTGGAGAGGTTGCGCGCTGCTAAAGAGGAAGCCAAGACAGCCAGTGGGATGGATCCCGCTCGCTGTCTTGGCTTCTTTGCTCTTTGAGGCTGGGGGAGAAAAATAAAATTTGTTTTCTTTATCCCCCCCCCTAAAAACCAGGTGTGCCCTATGGAGCGAAAATATGGTATTTTAAAATCCCTCCCTTGGTAAATTTGCAAAAATTAAGTTTCACCCCCTAAAATGGCATACCCTAGTGGTGCAGGCTATATCACACATACAAATGCACAAGTTCCCTGATTCGAAATGCCAGCATCTCTCACTTGTTTTCCTGGAACTGGCGACAACAAAGTCGACATCTATTTGCTAGTTCATCTTAATGAGCGACAACCTTTTGCCAAGCAAGAACATGGATGGAGCCCCGTTTGGTCTTTGCAGAGACTTCCAACCACAGCCACTGGCCATGATCCAGAAAAGTTGCACACAACACGTTCATGCCTTTCCAGGCTTTGCGCTTCTTCCTTGGGAAAAGACCTGCACCTCCCTGGTCTTATTCTGTTTTTCAAGGTTTCGTAACTGATTTGTAGCACAGCAGGGATGCTGCACTCGTAAACAGAAAACCCCCAGAGCCCAGCTGCAGGGGCATTTCTGCACAAAACCCAGTTTCTTTTGCAATGCTGTCCCTCCTAAGCATCACAGGTCTTAATTATGTTTTCATGCTACCACAAGAAAGCAGTAATAAAGAGAAACAGGGAGCATCAACATCAACTCAGGCTGCACAATGTCACATAAATGTTTTAAGGTTGTGTACTTTGCAGAAAACGCAATCTTAAAACCTATGGAAAAAACAAGATTTGGGTGAGTGGGTATAACAGCTCTAATGAGTAAAATGATTTCAGGTATGTCTGGAGGAGACTGCAAACCACCTAAAATCCAAACAGTCTTCATTTAAGCAAAAGCCCCGAAACAGCAAAGCCTTTAGAAAACTGGGTAGACAATGTAGTTCCCTCTAGGTGTTGCTGGACGACAATTTCAATCAGCTCCAGCCAGCGCATCCAATCAATTATATTGATTGTGTGTGTGTGTTTGTTGTATTTATTTTAATTGATGCTGCAAGCTGCTTTGGGTCTTGCACTGAAAGAAAGGCAGGATATGAAACAAATAATCAGGGGTGGTGGCAGTTCAATTCATAGAATCACAGAATCATAGAGTTGGAAGAGACCACAAGGGCCATCGAGTCCAACCCCCTGCCAAGCAGGAAACACCATCAGAGCACTCCTGCCATATGGTTGTCAAGCCTCTGCTTAAAGACCTCCAAAGAAGGAGACTCCACCACACTCCTTGGCAGCAAATTCCACTGTCGAACAGCTCTTACTGTCAGGAAGTTCTTCCTAATGTTTAGGTGGAATCTTCTTTCTTGTAGTTTGGATCCATTGCTCCGTGTCCGCTTCTCTGGAGCAGCAGAAAACAACCCTTCTCCCTCCTCTATAATTCATAGTTGTCAACTTTTCCCTTTTCTTGCGAGGAATCCTATTCAGAATAAGGGAATTTCCCTTAAAAAAAGGAAAACATTGACAGCTATGGTTCAATTCCAATGATGTGTTGAGGGTACCAGTTTTCTACCCCTGCCCTAGATAACACAACAACATTAGTTTTCTCCAAAACTTATTTTATTCATTAATGGTTCGTATCCCTTATTATCACTTATTTCCCAAATCGCTGGATAAAATGACAGGCCTTGCTGTTTTCCTGCAGTGTTCCCTGGTAGGAAATGTACTAAATGTGACTAAAGAAGTTTCTTCTGACTACAGTAAGCCTGCAACTTACGTGGGCTGGGGTGGGTACATTCCAGAGATCATGCCTAAAACCCAAATCGTGCATAGTCAAAACACACTGAGTTCCACATCAGGTGAGATTGCCAAAGCATATATGTGCCAAGCAATTCTGAAGATGCAATTTGCCGATATAGAAAGCTATTTACAAATGAGAACAATGCACTGTCCAAATGAGATAGGGCAATCTGAGTTCTGAACATGATTTTGGAGAAACTATTAAAACTCAAGGGGACGCAGGTAGTGCTGTGGGTTAAACCACAGAGCCTAGGACTTGCCGATCAGAAGGTAGGCGGTTCGAATCCCCATGACAGGGTGAGCTCCCGTTGCTCGGTCCCTGCTCCTGCCAACCTAGCAGTTCGAAAGCACGTCAAACTGCAAGTAGATAAATAGGTACCACTCTGGTGGGAAGATAAATGGTGTTTCCGTGCGCTGCTCTGGTTTGCCAGAAGCGGCTTAGTCATGCTGGCCACATGACCCAGAAGCCATACACTGGCTCCCTTGGCCAATAAAGCGAGATGAGTGCCGCAACCCCCGAGTTGGCTACGACTGGACCTAATGGTCAGGGGTCCCTTTACCCTTTACCTTTATTAAACCTCAAACCTTCTGGTGCTAGCTAAATATCACCCCTTGCTCCTCCTTAAAAACTATACATTTAATGTATTCCATTAGGCATACTCAACCTCCTTCCCTTCCCCCATCAACCTCCAGTACAGTACATTTTGCAAAGTGCGACTCGTCTGACGTTTTAAATGAAGTCCAAGGCTTAATTTAACACTTATAAGTTGCTTTGCCAACATCCACTATTATTTTCACTCCTTTTTTCTTTTACAGAAGGAAGCAGCAGCTGGGCTGGAACTCTGAGCAACACAGGTGTTAAGCCTCAAAATGTATTAAGAATGCCCAATGGTGATTCAAAACTGTTAGCCAGCACATTAAGAGCTGCAAACTGGGTAAGATGAGACAAAAGGAAACCGACACACTTTGGGATTACTAGAACTGAGAACATCTGGGGAATATCAAGTCCTTGCACTGTACCTCCAGATTTGATGAATGGGACTTTTCCTGTATTTGTATAGACATATTTGAGTCACAGCAAGGAGAGATACAGTGGTTCTTTTATTAGATGGCCACTGGTCAAGGAAGAAGGAAGGCTTAGAATGGGGCACCACACATAATTCATACATTTTTCTTCCCCCTGCAAATGGGCTTTCTTTACTGGGCCTTAATAAAGGTTAGATGGTAGATCTTCTTTTAATTGCCCCAGAGTATTGTTTTTTTTTTTTATAAATAATATTTATTAGAGTTTCCAATTATAACAATATAAAAACATTCCAATTTATAATCTTATTTTCCATAACATTCTTCCAAGACTTCCCCCCCCTCCCCCTCTTGTATTCCAATTCTTACAAATAGATTCAGCAATTTCTTATCCCAAGTTTTGAAACTTATTGTCATTAACCCAATTTAAAAATATTTTCCCATCTCCTAAAATCGACCTGTTCCCTTCCACGCGTTCTTCCTTTGATATACATAATCGATTAAAAAATAATAAAATAAAAATATAATTTTACGCCCTTTAGAATCCAAATTTACCTCCCCCTTTTCCCGGTTGCGTTCCCAATATTTATCAACATCTGATGTCTTCCCGGAGCTCCCAGATTTATTTAAGCCATAGTCCTTTACCAGTCATCTTTAATTTTAAATGTCCAATCTTGGAAGAAGTCTATCTCAAAAAGGTCCATTTTTTCCATCCAGATTTTTTTTTTTATAACTTGGGAGTAGAAACTCCAGTTTTATACTTGGGAGTAAAAACTCCAATTTTTACTTTTTCAAATCTGGATGTCCCAAATGTTCCCTTTTCTCTTCCTGTTTTCCTGCACAGATGTTCTAATTCCAAAAGCCTCTGGGTTCCTCTGCAATGGCTCTGTTATTCAGGAACAAAACATAATGCCAAGTCCCTTCCAATCTTCAATAGATGAGTCTATTGTCTGCTTTAAGTATGTAAGCCTCTGTAGCCAAAATAGCATTCCATTTCTGCAGTTTCCCAGGAGATAAAAAGTTCTGTTCAGATTCAATGCCAACAACTTGTAATGTCCCTCAGTTCCTCTAGGTGGATTGCAATAACTCAGTTCCCTTCCAGATCACGTCCACCAGCCCGAGTAGCTTCTTTGTTCCTTGTTTTAAACAATTTAGAACCAAATTGTAACAAATGTAACCGGCAAAGTCCTCGTAACAAAGTTCTCATTTTTGTTCTTCTGCTTTGACATCTCTTTGACAGCTGTCAAAACCTCTCCTTGTCTTCTCCCGGTGCTCTAACGAAGACGCTCCCAGGTTCCGTGGGGGGGTTCCTTTTTTTTTTGATCCAATTCCACTATTCTCCTCCAGCTCAGTCTTATAACTTTCCATCGCGAAATTTAGTAACTTTATCAAGATAGGGTTGCGCTCGATCTTAGATATTAAATCCATTACTTTAGCTCCTCTACAACAGGGGGGGGGCTGACTTCCTTTTTGCGCCTCCCCCGCTCGTTCCGAATTTCTTATAAATTTGTCGCCTTTTTTTAATCCAAGTTTCAATTACTCACGGGTTGTACTTTAAGTCCGAATTTCCAATAGAAGAAGTCAGCGCTCTCCGTCGAATGGCATGCGGCTTCACTCGGCAGGGGAAGCGGAGGACTCAAAGCACCACCACCCCTCCGTCACCCGTTCCGTAGCCTTTAAAAAGGCTCCTTCGCGGGTCGGGGGGGGGGCTTAAAAGGTGCAAGCCGAGTCACCATGTCCATGGGTTTCAGCGCCCATGGTTTTTAAGGGCCCCCGCGTCGCCGGCGCGGTGAGACCCAGCCCCTGCCGAGCCGGCTCCCTCCGGAGATCGGAGGGAGTCCGCCATTCGGCGATGGCGCCAACCCGGAAGTCTCCAGAGTATTGTTAGCCCAGAAATGGAAACAAGAAGAAATTCCGATGAAAGAAGAATGGCAGACAAAATTAATGGACTATGCAGAATTGGACAAAATGACAGGAAGGATTCAAAACCTGCAGGACCAGAGATTTACAGAAGATTGGAAGAAGTATATGAATTATTTGAAGAGCAACTGTAATCAACAAATTACACTAGTAGGACTACAAGAAGTTTTGTAAGGAGAAATATACGAAGTGTTACAAAGTAGAAAAAGATAGAGATATTGGTTATGAGTTTGAAATGTAATAGGGAAGATAAGAAATGCATACTGAGAGATGAAAATTTTCAGGCAGGATTGATGGAAGTCAAAAATTTGAATAAGATGTAAAAGTATGTTTAATTACTGTTGAAAATGATATGTTAAACACACACACACACACACACACACACACACACACATATATATGGTAGATCTTTTAATTGCCCCAACTAAATTTTTTGCTGTGTTTGCTGTCACCTGGTAATCTTGGTCTGCAAGAGGAAAAGATACTGTAGCAGTGGATGAATGACCTGGCATAGAAAACAGAAGAGGCGGAATAACCTTGTTCCACAGATCTTTATAGAGAGAACAAGTTAGCTGTACGTGCACTACTGGTTTGATACTGCTGTCTCCACAGTGAGATGGTTCTCGGCTTTTTGGCTAAGATCAAGTGCAAAGAGGATTTATACATTTAAATTAGGACACAAGGAAAAAGCAGGTTTGTTGGTACTGCTCTATAGAGTTTGAGATAGACCAGAACTACTAAATTAAAACTTTGGAGGCAGGGGGATATGGACCAGGTATTTACACATTTGGTACCCATTTGGAGTCAGCTATTGTCAGCTATTGTCCCAGGTGGGCATGGGTGGCGCTGTGGTCTAAAACATAGAGCCTAGGACTTGCCGATCAGAAGGTCGGCGGTTTGAATCCCCGCGATGGGGTGAGCTCCCATTGCTCGGTCCCTGCTCCTGCCAACCTAGCAGTTCGAAAGCACGTCAAAGTGCAAGTAGATAAATAGGTATCACTCCGGCGGGAAGGTAAACAGCGTTTCCATGCGCTGCTCTGGTTCGCCAGAAGCGGCTTAGTCATGCTGGCCACATGACCCGGAAGCTGTACGCCGGCTCCCTCGGCCAATAAAGCGAGATGAGTGCTGCAACCCCAGAGTCGTCCGCGACTGGACCTAATGGTCAGGGGTCCCTTTACCCTTTACCTTTACCTATTGTCCCAGGTGTGTGGGAGAGTTATGACAGAGCAGGTTTTATCCCCAGACACAATGTCATACAGAGCATCATTTCTGTTGGCTTTCACAGGCCAATTAACTGATTTCTGTTCGCCAACCAATATATCAAGGAGAAACGGGAGGATTAAAATTTGCCAGTGCAGGCTGAGCTTCAAGGCCAGGATCAATCCAGCTGAAAATGAAATCAAAGTCACTCTGACCATCACATTTTATAAAGATTCAGGCAGAATATGCAAAATGATATATAATCCAGAATACCAATCTGTATTCATAAGCTTAAATCAAAGTTGCACAAAGCACAAGTGCAGACTCTCCAATTGTCCCTATTTTCCAGGGACAGTCCCAGATTTATAAAAGACATCCCAGTTTCAGATTTGATCCCAGAAAGTCATTACTACATCCCTATTTTCACTGGAGAAATATTGGGGGGTATGGAGTTATGCAACCCCCGAGCCAAGGAGATAAACAGCTATCCTATCTTCAAAAGACATCTGAAGGCAGCCCTGTTCAGGGAAGTTTTTAATATTTAATGCTGTACTGTTTTTAACATTTGATTGGGAGCCGCCCAGAGTGGCTGGGGAAACTCAGCCAGATGGGCGGGGTATAAATTATTATTATTATTATTATTATTATTATTATTATTATTATTAACTATACAACCTATACATGTCTTCTAGACATATGAAGGCAGCCCTGTATTTTTTGATGTTTAATGTTTTATTATGTTTTTATATATGTTGGAAGCTGCCCAGAGTGGCTGTGAAAGTGTGAAGGGGGTAACTAATTCTTCCCAAGAATGCTCATAAGGAAGTATAAACATATGTTATAGGACAGGGGTGTCGAACCAGTCGTGGTCAAACTGCACCCCTAAAAAAAACACACAAAAACTCAACAACTTTGGTCTCCTCCCACCCCCCCAAAAAATGGGTAGATCACTACCAGTTTATTTTTCCAAGAGTAGATCAGGACATCAGACATAAAGGGTGAAAGAACCACAGAAATGTTTCTCCTCCACTAATTCCATGACTTCTGTGATACAGTGGATATGTTAGCTCAGTATTTTGCCTTCCACACGTCTAATACCTCCCACATTTTCTTACCAATGCTTTGGGCTAAAAAGTTGTTTAAGTGCACTCTCTCTCTGAAGAGCAGCAAGCTAAATGAAAAACATGTCATCTGATGCAGCACATTTTTCTTTCAGCTTAAAAAGAAGACAGCAGAAGAAGAACTCTCGTGAATTAGAGAGGATTAGCCCCAACTGTTTTACAGTTCCAGGCTGCGCCATTTTCAGGCCTATCTTCTTACAGGATTACAATATATATATCTACAATGAACAAATGCTTCGCAACAGACTAATCCAGCTCAGTCTAAATTCAGAATGAGATTTAATTTTTAAAGAGCAGAAAAACCCCTCCGCACTGTTATTTTATTCCCCAGGGTGTGAAACGTGTAAGAACACGTCAAACTGTTTTTACGCAACAGGGTTCAATCCCACAAATACGTCCCACTAAACAGGCACAGGATATCAGGTCAAACAACCTGAAAATTTCCTACAGTTCCCTCCAATAAAGGTCTTGGGTCTCATGCTGATCACTACCCCTCATGACACACCAGTATGCTCTGGTTCACCACGAGGAAAAATACCGTATTTTTCGCTCTATAAGACGTACCAGACCACAAGACGCACCTAGTTTTTGGAGGAGGAAAACAAGAAAAAAAATATTCTGAATCTCAGAAGCCAGAACAGCAAGAGGGATCGCTGTGCAGTGAAAGCAGCAATCCCTCTTGCTGTTCTGGCTTCTGGGATAGCTGCGCAGCCTGCATTCGCTCCATAAGACGCACACACATTTCCCCTTACTTTTTAGGAAGGAAAAAGTGAGTCTTCTAGAGCAAAAAATACGGTACTTCCACTACTAGCACAGTAGTTTTCAATATTTGTATGTGGTTACCCATAGCTGTTTGTGTCCCTTTCCAAACATGTATCCAGTGGTATTTTTAAAAATACACACAGACACACCCACAATGTACAGGTGATGTGCTCTTATAGAGCAGCCATGGAACGAGGGTGGTGCTGTGGTCTAAACCACTGAGCCTCTTGAGCTTGCCGATCAGAAGGTCGGCAGTTCAAATCACTGCGATGGGGTGAGTTCCTATTGCTCTGTCCCAGCTCCTGCCAACCTAGCAGTTCAAAAGCATGCCAGTGCAAGTCGATAAATAGGTACCATTGTGGCAGGAAGATAAACTGTGTTTCTGTGCGCTCTGGTGTCTGTCACGGTGTTCTGTTGTGCCTGAAGCAGTTTAGTCCTGCTGGCCACATGACCCGGAAAGCTGTCTGTGGACAAATGCCGGCTCCCTCGACCTGAAAGCGAGATGAGTGCCACAACCCCATAGTCGCCTTTGACTGGACTTTACCGTCCAGGAGTACCTTTAGTTTTTTTAATAGTCGTCAATGCAAAAACTGAATAGGGCTCCTGTGTCTTTAACAGTTTCGTAGAAGAGGGAAATTCAGCCCTTTGAGGTCCAGTGATAATGATTTTCTGGAAGTCTCTGCAAGATGCTAACTAAGCTTTATGAACTATTGTGACTGAGACGTAGTAATAATATCACAGCCAGTAGGTGGTGGTAATAGGGCCTCTCTTAGGGCCTTGCAATGTCATTAAAATCTGAGAAGAAAGGTGGATTTCATCAAGTGTAGCATACGTAACAAACTGCACCTGCTGACATTCCCTCTTCTCCACAACTGGGAGTCCTGGCCTCATTTTCACCTGCCCATCCTAACTATTATTCCTCTGCAAACATCAGGGAGCAATGGTGGCTTCAGGAATGAAGTGTCTTAAACCGCATCTCTTCCTCCCCCCCCCCCAAAAAAAAAATCTGGCTGTAAAGGCAGCCACAGCCTCTGTGGACACACAAGAATCAATTTCATCAGAAGTCAGTGACCCATCTGTTCTAGTCCTCTCTACCAGCAGGTTTGTGTTGCTATCGTTCAGATCATCACTGGGTTTGTTTCTCCCAAATCCAACATCTACCTCCCTCCCCACCAAAAATGAACAGAAGCAATTCATTCTAGCTGAAGCTGCAGCAGGAGAGGGAAAAAAAAGATGTTGGGAGAGATTTGATGCAAGCTTTGAACCCACAGGATTGCTGGCAGAACGTGGAGTGTTCGCTAAATGCAACTTCAATAAGCTCCAACTAGTACGGCCAAAGGTCAGGGATAATGTGAGTTATAGCCCACCACAGATGAATGGTGCCATCTTGGTTACTCAATTAAGCAAGGAACCCACTGGGTTGCACTAAACAAAGCCACTGCCCAAGTAGAACAACTTCCAATCATTCAATGGAGCTTTCTTTCCTTTTCCTCTCCCTGAAAGCCCCCACTCCAAATCTGCACTGGGGTTCCCTCAACACACCAGAGCAGATTTGGGGGGTGCTGTTTTGGGGAGAAGAGAAAGTTTTAGGTTCTACCACACAAGCAGAAGTTGCCTCACTCGTGCAAATGTCGATTTCAGCCCATTGCCATTCATAGATTCAACTATATTTGGAAATTCAATGGGGAAAATTTGGGAAGGAGGTTATTTCTTTAGCTCAAGTCACAGATGTAGCCCCTTTTACAGTTTTCTGCTTGTTTGCTCCTTCTTAACTTTCAGGCACCCAGGCAACCAAGTATTTAGTAGCTATGTGCCACAAAATGGCAAATGCTTGGGTGGTGGTGGGGTTAATGTTTCATTGCAGAATGCAGTAACAGCACATTTGCTTTGGCTATTAAAGAGATGTTCTCCAACTGTGAGAAGCTAAATGTGTGTACTTTTCAAAATGTACACTTTTGAATATGTGGTGCTGCTGTCATAAAACCTGGAGGAATACTCTGCAAGAGTTGGCAAACGATGCTTTGAGATCATTTGTCACCACAATCTTCCAGAAATCTGCAGAAAACCAAAAACAAAAGAAGGAACAATGGCAGAAAACCAAACACAATGCTGCAAATTGTGTACTTATGGGGGGGGTACCAAAACATTAACGCATGCCTTTGCAGGGGCAACACATTTGGGCTTCTTGATTGTGTGTGGATTTATATGAATGTAGGAAGAGAAAGACAGGTCAAAAGCCAGTTTTCCAGGTATATGGCCTTAGATTTTGCCTAGGGAAGCAAAGGCTGACATTGCAGTAGCAGTCAACCTACAACTTTGGAAGGTGGTTGAAAATGTTTCCAGAGAAGGCCCATGACCTGGTATTTAAATGAAATGGAAATAAGCCCCAACAAACCAAGGGAGGTTATTATGAACAAATCAGGATCTGAACTTGCAAAAACCAAACAATGCGCAGAAATTGTATTATGAAAGTATTTTATGCAAACAATTCTATTATGAACACAACATGCTGGTTCTAAGTAGGTTCTGGGCCCAGTGTGGAAGCCAGTGGTGTATTGTGGTGGAGGCCACGGGGGCTGTTGCCCCAGGAACAAAACTGTTAGGGACACAAAATATCAACTGCTGGTGCTGCCTCAATACAGCTGCATGCTTCCATCATTGGGCTCCATTGAAAACAGCTTCTCCATGTGAACCAGGAAGTGACCTCTCCAGACAACGGAATGACTCTTCTTTTCTTATCTCTGGGGCCACAATCTCTTGGGTTACATGTACGCCATAAGGCAGTTGAATGCATATGAGTACTCTGCTAGTTGCCCTCCCTCCCAAGCCCGCTCCATGTGGCTCTGGGCACTGGAAACCCACGCTATGCCACTGGTGGAATCACAGGGAACAGGAGGTACTTTTGCCTCCCCCTCCCTGCTGTGAAAGCCCTGAGACATTTGAGGCAGGTGTTTCGTGCTAGTGCTGGGATTGGCACAGACCTCAGATTCACTAGACAACTTGCCCTCATTCTGAACATCTGCAATCTAGCAAAGAAGAAGAAGCAGCGTTTGGATTTGATATCCCGCTTTATCACTACCCTAAGGAGTCTCAAAGCGTCTAACAATCTCCTTTCCCTTCCTCCCCCACAACAAACACTCTGTGAGGTGAGTGGGGCTGAGAGACTTCAGAGAAGTGTGACTAGCCCAAGGTCACCCAGCAGCTGCATGTGGAGGAGCGGGGAAGCGAACCCGTTTCACCAGATTACGAGTCCACCGCTCTTAACCACTACACCACACTGGCTCTCAAAGGGGAAAGTTGAGGCTGCTGAGTGTTTGGGGGTTGCTGTTTATGTACATGGTGTGGAGATCTTCCCTCCTGGGCCACAGACTTCAAACTGGGAGGTCTGCAAGACAGGAAACTGTCAGGAAAAAGCACCAAGGCAAAAGCCAGCTCCAGATGGCTGGAC
>JAXCMG010000070.1:2607375-2620038 GCA_034642415.1 Podarcis siculus | reverse complement strand
TTATTATTATTATTATTATTATTATTATTATTATTATTATTATTATTATTATTATTTTATTATGCCAGATTAGACAGACCTCTGGCCTGATTCAGCTGAACTCCTCTTATGTCCTTATGAATTACAAAACCAATTACACAGACTCATCCTTAAACTTTCAAATTTACAATACTGTTGTTGTTTTTTTAAAAAGCACTTTTAGTGAAATGAAATTAATTGAGCCTGTAAGTTTACAAAATAATTTTAAATTACCATTACCACCACATTGACTTCGGCCTTTAGAATTTGCTAGCTCTGAGACCTTGGCAGGACTTCTCTGCCTCTTTGTTTCACCATATATTGGCTAAATACCTGCCTATGGATGGCATGTATCACGTGCCACATTAAACCATCATTGAAAACAAACCTATGGTTGAATGTGACTGTGCTGGGACATGCTAAAGAGTTCACACTGCAGCAAAATAAGACAGAGTCCGGCTTGTCGTGTGTGAAGCCAGGATCATGGCTTGTTTCTCTCCAAACAAATGATAAGTGGAAAACTAAGAACAAGACCCGAAGCGAAAAAAGCCACAAACCCAGATTCAGACAACACAACAGGCCAAATCTGGCTTGTTTCATCTGCAGCACAGCAGAAGGAGGGGAGAAGCAGAGTGGAGTGAGAATTTTTGAGCAGCATCAGTATGCTGCAAATTTACATTAAACCATCATTTGTTTTCAGATATGGCTTAATGTGGCCCATGAAGCTCAATGTTTTCCAGACATCAGGCTCCAAGCAAAACTGAAGGCCATGATGAGAATGTCATGCAAAACTTTAGTACACAAAGAAATGATGCTTTAAGATAAACACATTGATCTCAGAAAATATCTATGCAAATTTCCTCAAAACCACTTATGGCACATATGGAAGGAAATGCAGATTATTTCATTTCCAAACCACTAAGCACAGATTGAATCCACAGCAAAACAAGCCAATCAATACACAACGTAACAAAGAGCCAGATTGTTCTGGTAAGAAACCACGTTCGGCCCAAGTGAGCTATGCTACATTTTTACGATCAGAAAAGCTCTCCCTCTTTCTTCCTGTTTTGTTAAAGTAGAACTGTTAAGAAGTTTGTGATCAATGTGCATTGCATCCATGAGTTAAAGGTAAAGGTAAAGGGACCCCTGACCATTAAGTCCAGTCACAGATGAATCTGGGGTTGCGGCGCTCATCTCCCTTTACTCGCCAAGAGAGCCAGTGTTTGTCCACAGCCAGCTTCCGGGTCATGTGGCCAGCATGACTAAGCCGCTTCTGGCGAACCAGAGCAGTGCACGGAAACACAGTTTACCCTCCCACCAGAGTGGTACCTATTTATCTACTTGCGCTTTGACGTGCTTTCGAACTGCTAGGTTGGCAGGAGCAGGGACTGAGCAACGGGAGCTCACCCCATCGAGGGGATTCGAACCGCCGACCTTCTGATCAGCAAGCCCTAGGCTCTGTGGTTTAGACCATGAGTTAGTGACTAGTTATTCACAATCTCTGAATGGTTAAAAAGAAAGAAAATCAACAAAGGAAACAATAACCCACATAACCCTTTTTGTTCCTGAAATCACAAACATGGTGACCTGAAATTGGGGCCACCCTAAAACTTGAACATGTTGGGTCCCTTTTTCTGTTCATTTTCCAGCTCTAGGACATTCATTTTGAGAGGAGATGACACAATATTCCAAATGTGGCTGGAATATAGGTTCTCATAAGAGCACTGTGGACCTGAAGTTTGTCCTTGCAGATTCTCCAAAAGAAAAACAAGAAGACTGGCACGCTTCCACATCCTCTTTACCAAACTCGATTATTGGAATGAAAACGCAGGACTGAAATGTTATTTGTCACAATGAGAAACAAACTCATGTCAAACCTGAACTCTGTAGAACCCTAATAGGTCTGCAGTTTAGCATTACATTATTTAATCTCACCAGTTAGCTTTTTTTAATTTATTTTTTAAGGAATTTGAGAACTATATGTCATGAGCCTCACAATGTTGTTGGGCCGGGAGTCAGGGCATTACACTCTAATCAACTTTATAATGAATTATTGTGTTGTATGATATTTAAAAAACTCAGCCAAGTCTAGTGGCGCTCCCTGGTATCCATAGTTAAGACTATACACAGGCAAAAACAAGATTAATAATTTCAGAAGTGAACCCAAATAGGGTGGTCACAGTATCTGCCAGTGCTGAATAATTACATACCAGTGTCACTAAGTTTGGTAAAGTCCTGAGAGCCTAATTCAGGGTGTGTGGGGTGTGTATTAATGCAGAAGGACAAAAAACGCAAACGAAACAGCAGAATCTCTTTTTGGAGGGCTAATTGGTATTTTATCATTGAGAAACTAAAATCCTCCACTTTTACATGCCCCTTGGTTCCATACCAATGTTTTCTGGTAAATCATTAGCCCCCTTCCCAAATTGTTTAGGGTTCCTCATCTCATAGAGGATGCAGCACAAGGACACCTGACTCTCCATCGGACTTTTGCCAAATATGCAAGGGTATGTCGCTGTTTTTTGTGATGAATATATGCTGTGTGGTAATTTATGGACCTAATAGGTATCTATTACAACTAGTCCATGCAGAATGTAGGCACCCTTTATATAAAGGTAAAGGGACCCCTGACCATTAGGGTCCAGTCGTGACCAACTCCGAGCTTGCGGCGCTCATCTCGCTTTATTGGTTGAGGGAGCCGGCGTTTGTCCGCAGACAGCTTCCAGGTCATGTGGCCAGCATGACTAAGCCGCTTCTGGCGAACCAGAGCAGTGCACGGAAACGCCATTTACCTTCCCGCCGGAGCGGTACCTATTTATCTACTTATTCCGAATAGGATTTCCCTTAAAAAAAGGAAAAAGTTGACAGCTATGGCAAGAAGACCAAAACTTCAACAAAGAATGGGAAAAAATTATAACTTATCAAGGAGACCACTGTAAGCAGATGAAAACATTAGCAGGATTCAATAACACTTGTAATGTAGCAAATAACATGGACAATATGGAGAGATGTAAAAAATGGATTATGAAATAATATGCACTTGAAAAGGTTGATAATAGGACCCATGGAGAGGAGAGTGGGAAGTCTGGAGATTCAGGGAAATCTCTAAATATGGATATGTATTTTGTACTGTAATAATTCTACACTTGTAAAATCAAATAAAAATTATTTCCAAAAAAGCAACAACCTGTTAGAATGTGTGTGCACTTGAATTTGAGTTTCTATTCTTCAAACTCCTTCCCTAAATCCACTGGAGTTAAGCCTTTGAGGGGAGGGGGGAAGACGATGCTTGAGTGTATCACACATGTGCACATTGCAAATTGGACAGCTCATTCAGTAGAGCCTGAGACATTTAATCCCAGGGTTCTATGTTTGAGCCCTACATTGGGTGAAAGATTTCTGCTTTGCAGGGGGTTGGACTAGATTTCCCCCATGGCTCCTTACAGCGCTACAATTCTATGATTTGATGAGCACGGACACCAAGGGACAAGGACGTATGCCCATCATTCTACATGCTGCAGTTGGAAATATCCATGTTTACCTAGTATATTTTCTTTACTTATATAAATTTATTTATTTGGTTTTTCAGATTAAATTTTCACAGTCACATGTCCAACATACAACATAAAAACAAGATTCCAAGGAATCTCTTTGACTTTCCTCCTCCCCTTTGTGGGTCCTATTGTCAATCATTTCCACCTGCATCTTTTATACTAATCCAAAAATTTTATCTCTCCATTGTATCCAATATTCATCATTAGACTACAAGTGACATTCCAATCCTACTAATGATCTTAGCTGTTTACAATGGTTTTTAAGATAAATTATAAAATTTCCCCATTCCTTATTAAAATTTTGGTCTTTCTGATTCTTCATTTTAGCCGTTTCGGCATAATCCATCAACTTTATCGGCCATTCTTCTCTGGTAGGGACTTTATCTTCTTTCCATCTCTGGTAAAGGTAAAGAGACCCCTGACCATTAGGTCCAGTCGTGACCGACTCTGGGGTTGCAGTGCTCATCTCGCTTTATTGGCCGAGGGAGCCGGCGTACAGCTTCCGGGTCATGTGGCCAGCAGGACTAAGCCGCTTCTGGCGAACCAGAGCAGCACACAGAAACGCCGTTTACCTTCCCGGCGGAGTGGTACCTATTTATCTACTTACACTTTGATGTGCTTTCGAACTGCTAGGTTGGCAGGAGCAGGGAACAAGCAACGGGAGCTCACCCTGTTGCGGGGATTCAAACCACCAACCTTCTGGTCGGCAAGTCCTAGGCTCTGTGGTTTAACCCACAGCACCACCCGTGTCCCTTCCATCTCTGGTACCTCGTATAATTTCAACCAAGGGCATCTACCTTCATGGTTTTGAAATGCTGAGATCTGACTGAGGTTATGGCTCAGTTGATTCTTCCTTGCTTGCCTACATGTGAAACATCAGTGCCCTGCTTCCCTGTCCACCCCAACCCTTCGCCGCCACCAAAACAAACAGGAAGCACTGTCGAAAGCATTTTGAGGTGTATCTGTTTCATAATAACCATAACCATATCCACGTCAATATTAGTGGCTCGGTTAAGTTTTAGGAAACAGAAGTTGTGGTTAGTGTTGCACAAGACACCCTGAGACAAGGTCAGACATTGTATAAAGCAGGAGTGAAAAACCTGTGGCCCTCTAAATGTTGCCGAACTGCAAATCCCATCATGCCAAATCATTTGCCATGCTGGTTAGGGCTGGCTGGAGTTGGACTCCAATGGCAACTGGATTGACACAGGCTTCTCAACCTTCGAATAAAGCATGCAGAAAATAAGAGACGTCAGCAAGCTGTTATTTATTGGCTGGGGAAGGGAAGGGAATGGCCGCTCAGATAACAATCCTTGTTGCACTATCATTGCTCCCTTGTCCACCTGTGACCCATCAGAGAGTATCCATTCAAAAGTGAGATCCCTGCCCAACCCCCACTGAAACGGTCCAGTTCCAAATATCTTTCCGAGAGAAGCTGCACACAGGTTTCATTTGGGCAAAGCAAAAAAAAGGAATCAACACGCCTCGCTCAAACGTGAAATGCCATTTTCCTCCTTCCTTCACCCGTGCCTAATTTTCCACGCAGAGAGACCAGCTGCATTTAACAGCTCCATAAGAAAACATCTCCAGCAATTAGGAAGCCCACCTGAAAATGAATTTCTGGGTTACATAAAACGATGCTGCATTTTTACCTTTTCTTCCCAGCCTCTCGTGCTGCACAGACTGATTACCTTTTCACCTCGCACAGACACAAAAGGTTTGACCAGGAACTTGCAGACACAGCTTTGGAAAATATTCCAATGTCACTGAGCTAAAAGGCCGCCCGAGTTGACTGAGCTGCAAATTCGCCTCTGGGTGTATCACATGGCTGAGGCTGTTGCCTGCCTCTGTATGATCTGCCTTGTTCTCTGAGAGTTTACCTCTCCAATTCCACCGCCCCCCTTCTCTCTGACTTCCTTTTAAAAGGAAAGGTCCATGTATTTTTCCCTTTGACATAAACGAACTGTGTAACTTAAAGCTTCTCACACTATTAAATTTCAAGGTCTCTAGTTGCTTCTGCGATGCATTGTATTAAACAGAATTTAGGGAAGCCATAAAATCATTAAAAGTGTGGTGTTTATGGATAAATCTACAGGTCAGATTCTCTCCGTCTCTCTCTCACAAACACACATACACTCAAAAACTATTTTAGAATATGCTTCAAGAAAAACTCATACTTTAAATTATAACGTATACTGATTTTTCCAGCTCTTCTCTTTCACCTCTTTCAACACAGTCATCATAGCCACGGATAATAAGTCTTGTACCCCATGAATTTGTCTGATTCTCTTTCAAAGCGAGCCAAATAGTCCAGCTCCCATCAGCATCTACCAGCATGATGGGGGATGCTGGGAGTCATAGCAAACATAGCAAACATCTGGTGGGCACCTGGTAGGGCAAGACTGCTCTATTCTTACCATATTCCTATTTGCTGTGGGTACAGACCAATTCTATACCCACCTTCTATACCAATTCTTCTGTCCATTCTCACATATTATTATAAACCTTGAGAACCAAGTTCTCTTGACAGGGAACTTAAAATAGGTAAAATAGGGTTGCCTCTCTTTTTTTTGGCCAAAGTTTTTCAGCTATTTTGAAGGAAAATCACCAAAAACGACACTGCCGACATGGGTTGCCCGGACACTGTTTCCGATGGCCAAAATCTGGCTATGTCCAGGAAATTCCGGGTGTGTGTCAACCCTAACCTGGTAAAGTCATTAAACCAGTGAGTTTTACAGGGCAGTGATATGCATGTATACTCTGACGTTAAGTCCTATTGCATCCAATGTGACATACTCTCAAGAAAGCAAGTGTGTGAAGCATCACAGCCGAAAGTGGCTTCAGTTGTAGGGGCATTGCAAGAACCAACAATGGCGCAACAGGTACTTGTACAGACAGCAAAACATGCACAGTTTCGCCACAGTCTCCCTGAGATAATGCGTGAAGCGTTGGGAACTGGAGAGCAAGTCTTTTCTTAACAGCATCCCACCTTGGCATCTTTCAACGCTACAAGGAAACAAGACGTGCAGGAGCTAAACATCCAGGACAAGTGGGGAAAGGTTGCTCCCTCTGAGGTCGTGGCCCCAAACATCCATCATGGCATCATTCGTGAGGTGCCATTTTCACCGCAAAAGGCAGCATTTTGTGAGGCACAGTCACGTTGGCCAACCCATCTGCCCGCTCTTCCAACACAAATTTCCCATGCCCATTCACACATCCACTGTGCCTCTTTATAGCTTCTTGGGGAGGAGAAGGAAGAAAAACAAACTTGTCTCCACCACCAAAGCAATCTGGGCAGTGCTCTCTCACAAAATGGTCCTTCCATTTTGCCCAAAACACTGAACACAGCCACCATGTTGGAAAACACCACCGTCACAATCGGCAGTGCCATAAGCTGCTACAGGTTTTGCACACTTCCTGGAAACACTGGACACGGGCAATTCTTTGCGGAGGGGGGGGGGAAACAACACCACTGATATTCTTCTATGAGACCATAAAAAGGAGGAAAACCTCACGCTACACAGGATATTCCTCACAGACGCAAGCAATTATCAATGCAATCACTACCGTTCAATCTATACCTCAATTATGGCCTGGATTTCTTATTAGTATCAAAGCTCATTACCTCAGTAATTTGGCACTCTGAAAGCTCTTCAAGGGAAAGGAAGGAGGAAAGGGACCCTAGTATTCTGGAGAGCGTTGCTTTTGTTTCAAAGGATATTTACTGAAATGCATAAAACCACAGCCGAGCTGTTCTGATTAAAGCTCCCATTCCCAAGTACCGCTAAACAGAAACAAATGCTACTCTTAGCTTTCATTCCACAAAAATGCTTCAGCCTTGATTATACTAATGGGCTGAAAACACTTATCCTCCCCCCGCACCCAAATAATATATATGTGTCAGAGGTTTACAAAATGCCCTTTAGCACCAATGATGGAATGGACACAGGGATGCATGTAAGACAGCTGCCTGGACAGAGTTAGACTATTGGCTTATCTAACATAACATTAGCAGAAATTCTCCTGAGATGGCCCTGAAACTTAATAAAGTTGTTGTCAGTCAGTGTAGACAATACTGGGGAGGCTGCCCAAAGGCAGTTTCCAGCATTCTTGTTACTGCACATTGTACGAACTCTTTAAAAAAAAATATTTATTTGGTTTTTCAGATTAAAATTTTACAATCACATATCCAACAAGACAAGATTGCAAGGACTCCCCTGGACTTTCCCCCTCCCCCTTTGTGGGTCCTATTGTTAATCATTTCCTCCTGCATCTTTTATGATAATCCCAATCTTTTACATTTCCATTGTGTCCAAAATTCATCATTAAACTACAAGTGTTATTCCAATCCTACTAACAATTTTAGCTGTTTACAATGCCTTTTAAGATAAATTATAAAAAATTCTCCATTCCTTATTAAAGTTTTGGTCTTCCTGATTTCTGATTCTTCCAGTCATTTTAGCCATTTCAGCATAATCCATCAACTTGATCTGCCATTCTTCTCTGGTAAGGAATTTATATTCTTTCCATCTATGGGCAAACTCTTGCACGTTGTATAAACTCAAACTCCATTATGCAAAAAAAGGGAAACGGGAGAAAAACCCAGGAGAACGCAAGCAATCAACTGGGTTCCCAGGCCTTTAAATTACCCTTTAAGAGAGCCAGTGTGGTGTAGTGGTTAAGAGCGGTAGTCTCGTAATCTGGGGAACCGGGTTCGCGTCTCCGCTCCTCCACATGCAGCTGCTGGGTGACCTTGGGCCAGTCACACTTCTTTGAAGTCTCTCAGCCCCACTCACCTCACAGAGTGTTTGTTGTGGGGGAGGAAGGGAAAGGAGAATGTTAGCCGCTTTGAGACTCCTTAAAGGGAGTGAAAAGGCGGGATATCAAATCCAAACTTTTCTTCTTCTTCTTCTTCTTTAACCTTTTTATAATGCTATTCTGAACATCGTATATTTTAGTCCCTGCTTAATTCTTACTGTTTTTGCTAACATGAACGGGGTTTCTTAACCTGACATTACTGCGACAGGGCTGAAGTTACTTTTGTTGCAGTTAACCTGCGAGTGTGCGTGTGTGAGAGAGTAATGTTTATATACTGCTATATCATGAAAATATATCACAGCAGTTTACAACAATATAGAAACATAAAACCAAACAATAAAATTATAGAAAGTTAGAAATGACTTAAATGCAAAAAGAAATTAAAACAAACCATCAACAAGTCATTTTTTGGGGGTGTACTCTTAATTGCCTGCATAGCCCTGGAAGAATAGTTGTCCTTTTTTTTTACCCAGCAGGCATTTAAAAGTTGGCACTGAATCTCTAGTGGCAGGGTGTTCCACAAGACTGGGCCTATGACACTAAAGGCTCGGTTTCTCACTGTTGTCAAATGAGCCTCACCAACTCGGAGAACAACGAAAGATGATCTCAGTGATCAAGCTGGAATATAAGGGTTCGGGCAATCCCTGAGGTATCATTTTATTTATGAACAGTCTGTATCTTCTTGTGTTTGAATGCTTTACTTCTGTTGTATTGCATTGCTGCCTACAAGCTTCTGGCATGGAATGGCAAATAAGCAAACAATCAGGACAAATTTAAAAGCATCCTTTTGAATCTCGCAGGGAAAGAATATTAGGTTTAAGGAGAGAAGGGCAACATCTAGCGGACTGTTTAAAAAGCTCAAAGCGAGAAATGCTTGAAAAGTCGGGTCTTTGTGGAGACTGACATATGCCTCACAGTCCTAACTCAGACTATTGTGATGAAGTTCTCAGCAGATTAAACATACTTTTTTAAAAAGAAGAAGTAGTCATATAGCTGAAACAAAACAACCCATTTCAGGGTTGGTGACACGACTGAAAAATGTTCCCCATCAAATCAGCATAGCCTTGCAAAAGGCACATTAAATTTGTCTGACATTAGTTTTAGGGTTTGTTTGTTTTTAAAAAACACACACACACACACACTGAATTATTATTTTTTTGCGGTTGCCTATTATATAGGATGCAGGGACGCGGGTGGCGCTGTGGGTAAAAGCCTCAGTGCCTAGGGCTTGCCGATCGAAAGGTCGGCGGTTCGAATCCCCGCGGCGGGGTGCGCTCCCGTTGCTTGGTCCCAGTGCCTGCCAACCTAGCAGTTCGAAAGCACCCCCGGGTGCAAGTAGATAAATAGGGACCGCTTACTGGCGGGAAGGTAAACGGCGTTTCCGTGTGCGGCTCTGGCTCGCCAGAGCAGCGATGTCACGCTGGCCACGTGACCCGGAAGTGTCTCCGGACAGCGCTGGCCCCCGGCCTATAGAGTGAGATGGGCGCACCAACCCCAGAGTCTGTCAAGACTGGCCCGTACGGGCAGGGGTACCTTTACCTTTTATTATATAGGATAGGGATGCGGGTGGCGCTGTGGGTTAAACCACAGAGCCTAGGACTTGCCAATCAGAAGGTTGGTGGTTCAAATCCCCACAACAGGGCGAGCTCCTGTTGCTCGGTCCCCGCTCCTGCCAACCTAGCAATTCAAAAACACGTCAAAGTGCAAGTAGATAAATAGGTACCGCTCCAGCAGGAAGGTAAACGGCGTTTCCATGTGCTGCTCTGGTTCACCAGAAGCGGCTTAGTTATGCTGGCCACATGACCCGGAAGCTGTACGCCGGCTCCCTCGGCCAATAAAGCGAGATGAGCGCCGCAACCCCAGAGTCGGCCACGACTGGACCTAATGGTCAGGGGTCCTTTACATTATATAGGATATCTGATGCAACAATCCACCCTCCGACCGTAGATGGGGAACCTTTGGTGTGCAGACCTAATGAGCCATGCCAGGCCCCCCCTCCCCAATTTGGAACACAAGGCCATTTTGGCCAAGCCTTGCCCACCTGGTCTGTTCACCTGATGCTGTATATGACAGGAAAGGCTAGGTAAAGAGAAAGGCTGTGGGGTTGTAGGCACTGTTGGCCAGCTGATTGGCGGCACCTGCAAAGACCTGTGCAAGGCTCTGCACACACCAACTACAGTGGTACCTCTGGTTAAGAACTTAATTCATTCCGGAGGTCCGTTCTTAACCTGAAACTGTTCTTAACCTGAAGCACCACTTCAGCTAATGGGGCCTCCTGCTGTGACCGCGCCACCACTGTGTGATTTCTGTTCTCTTCTTGAAGCAAAGTTCTTAACCCGAGGTACTATTTCTGGGTTAGCGGAGTTTGTAACCAGAAGCATATGTAACCCGGGCTACCATTGTACTTTGAAAGCGCCAACTACCAACTGGGCATCGGCACATGGTGCACTGCATGACACTTTGCAAGCCTTCATCTTCAGCTGATTGTCAGGGCTTTTGCACACTGCACGGGGCACAAACAGTTCACCTGATGCCGTTGTGACATTAGGTGATTGACAGGTCGACAGCCCTGTCCTCCCTCATATATGTCCTGCAGAGGATAGGACAGATATGTTTGCAGTCCACCACCCAAATCCAATTTCCCACCCTTGTCCTAAAGTGGATTATTTTTAAAATAATAATAATAATAATACAGCTTAATGCAGAAACGGAATGGAACTATGTATAAGACCGTATGAAAGAGCAAATGATATAAACACGTCTCAGGTTAAAAGTGCATATGGAAGGCATCTTCCAGTCCTTGCAGTTTGTATCATTACAACACTACATAGGAGTCGAAAATAATCTTAACAGTGTTCCTAACCTTACAGTAGCATGCTCAACCTATTAAACAAGTCACATCAGAAAAAAAGCCCCATCTGAATTTCTCTTTTAGGTATGAGAACACGTATGTGTTTGAGTTCCAAAATCTGCAGTGCCACCGATTCCTTAGCAATCTGCCCCTTTTCCATATTTTATTTTATTTTATTTATTTATTTTCAGACTTAAGTTCGGAGCATTGTGCTTGCTGAGTTTGCTGCACTTCCAAATTGCACATTATCCCGCTTTACATCTTGCCAACAAGCATTGGTACACATGTTCATTCATTAAACCACAACATAAAATCAAGGAATCCTCATACTTTCGTGCCATCACATGAGGATTCCATTTTTGCACTACATCGCATCAACGGACATTCTTAACCTGCAAGTGGTGGCGGAGGTAAGGATGCAAAGTGAAAAGTCAGAAGTTGCATGAGCACATATTCCAATACTAATTTTAGACATTCTCGTATTTAAACCAGAAAACAGGTAAAAGGTTACAAAAAGGTGGAGAAAACCTATGCGGTAATGATGGAAGAAATGTGCATATTTGCTTCTGACATCTAACCTGTGGTGATTTTATGCATAATACCGCTTGTGCATATTGAAAAGATAAAAACTGAGAATGCTAAAGCAAGGTTGAACAAACACAAACCCCGGTGTTGCAAAATGGGACAATCTACAAAAACGCAACACGCTGGCTAATAACTGTTAGTAAATATATAATCGGTATGATGTCATTCAAAATATACAAATAAGCCACTTCAAAACAATATATATATCGTACAACACATCTCACAAAATATATGCCGGCTGTTTGGCGCTCCTCGCTATTCATTGGTTGTTTGAATCTTTGTTTGACTCTGATACATATACAGTGGTGCCTTGCTAGACGAAAAGAATCCGTTCCGCGATTCTCTTCATCTAGCGGTTTTTTTGTCTTGCGAAGCAAGCCCATTGACAGCTTAGCGGATTAGCGCTACAGCTGTCAAGCGGCTTATCAGTGGAACAGCTGATAAGCGGCTTAGCGGCTTAGGGAAAGGGCAAAATTAGCGAAAAAAACCCGTGGGGGAAGCAAGATTTTTTTGTCTTGCAAAGCAACCCCATTGGGAAATTCGTTTAGCGAAGCGCCTCCAAAACGGAAAACCCTTTCGTCTAGCGGGTTTTCCGTCTTGCGAGGCGTTCGTCTTGCGGGGCACCACTGTAACAACTTGCAGTTACTTGTACATTTTGAGAAATGTGTTGTATATATTGTTTTGAAGTGACTTATTCGTATATTTGTCCTGTACTTTTGTACTGTTTTATTGTTGTTAGCCTCCCTGAGCCCGGCTTCGGCTGGGGAGGGCGGGATATAGATAAAAATTTTTATTATTATTATTATTATTATTATTATTATTATTATTATTATTATT
>JAXCMG010000070.1:2596287-2607365 GCA_034642415.1 Podarcis siculus | reverse complement strand
TTATTATTATTATTATTATTATTATTATTATTATTATTATTATTATTTTGAATGATGTCATACCGGTTATATATTTACCAACAGTTATTAGCAAGCGTATTGCGTTTGCATTTTTGTAGAAAGTACAGGTTGAGACATAGTAAATACATACAGAACGCACTCCTGGCCGTGATGCCTACAAAACTCACATGCTCCACAAAACCTTCTGGTATCTTTAGGTAAACCACTTACAATGAAACTCTATTCTTTCCTACTCTGTAGCAACTCCCATAGAGTTCAGCTGGAGATACCAGGTAAATGAGTAGAACAGGATTTGGGTTTGGAAATCATATACAATGAATTGAAAAGGATGTTCAAAATAACCTTTGTAAAAACAAACAAACAACCCCAGAAGTGTTTCTTTTGGGAATTATAGGGACAAAACTACCTAAATTGTATAGAAATTTATTGATGTATGCCACTACAGCAGCAAGAATGCTACTTGCCATTAAGTGGAAAGAAGCAGAAGTCCCAGCAAAGGAAGAATGGATACAAAAACTTGTGGAATATGCAGAAATGGCGAAACTTACCGGAAGAATAAGACATCAAGATTACAAACTTTTTATAAAAGAATGGAAATGGTTTATTGAATATTTACGGATAAATTGCAAACTGATAAAAACATTAGCAGGATTATTGTAATAACCTGCAGTTTCATAAACAAATATAGTTAAACCAGATAATTAAATGAGCAAATTAAATGAATTTGGATATGCAGAAGATACTGAAAAATAAATTTAAGGAACCGCAGAAAGAGGGGGAAAGGAAGTCAAACTTTGAAATGTCAAATTGATTGTAAAACTAATGAAATGTATAAATTTGAAAAGTATAAATGTATTTTTTTTTTTAAGTAAATGTGTACAACAGCATTCCCCAACCTGGTGCTCTGTTTTGGGACTACAACTTCCATCAGCCCTAGCCAGCAAGGCGAATGGATAGGCATAAAGGGAACTGTAGTCCATCTGGAGGGCACTAGGCTGGGGAGGCTGGTTTGCAGCACGATGGCTACTCCTTGTTTTTACTTTCTCCAGCCCACATCTTTGACCACCTCAACTGTACCACAGCTGAGGCCTGAGAGAGCAAATAGGTTTTTCATCCGCCATGCAGATACTCTTTATATTAAAAAAAAATTGATACTATTTGAAATACTCAAACATAGTAATTAGAGCAAAAGCAGAGGCATGGCGTAAATTTGATTTGGAACCAAGTTAATAGAACTGATATCCCTGGATAAAAGGGGTACTGTTTAATATACCAGGAACTGGAGATAATGAGTTCACGAAATTAAGCATTTCTAAGAGTACCCACTAAAAATAGAAATTTAGCACAGAAACCTCTACGAGTAGCCTGCAGTTTGTTTGTTTAGCGGAGCCCCATAACAGAGTCAAAAAGAGACAGAAAATGGACCGCGGTACTCCTATTTATCTAAAGCCAGTCAACCACCAACACCAGACAGTCTGCTAAGGGACTGAGAGCGGGTAGCATAGAGCAGTACAAGAGCCAGAATCGGCTTCTGCTCAGGACACCTGCAAGACAGATGATCTTTTGCCCGATGCTGGAGCCAAATGCAACAAGTACAATTATTATTAATACATCAGTATTAATATGCATGGGCACTTGGCAGAACAACAACAAAGAGCCCGGTAAACTTCCCCATCCCCAAGGAGCTGGCAATCTCAAGTCCAAACCATCAGTGGAAAGCATGCCTGGGCAAGAAGTGCAGGGAAATGCTATTCTTAAACTCTATAGCAGAACCTCCACTTCTCAATGTACTTAGCAACGTAACGTTCCTAGTCAGGATCTTAGCCTTTTAAAAAACCTCCAAAGACTCCTGTCTGCTCTGTTAAGTTCTACAAGGTGCTGGGTGCATACAGAAGCATTAAGGTACGTTTGTCTTTAAAAAATATAGTGGTACCTCAGGTTAAGTACTTAATCTGAAACTGTTCTTAACCTGAAGCACCACTTTAGCTAATGGGGCCGTCCACTGCCGCCGCACTGCCAGAGCACGATTTCTGTTCTCATCCTGAAGCAAAGTTCTTAACCCGAGGTACTATTTCTGGGTTAGTGGAGTCTGTAACCTGAAGCGTATGTAACCCGAAGCGTATGTAACCCAATGTACCACTTTACAGTGGTACCTTGGTTTATGAACTTAATCCATTCCAGAAGTCCGTTCCTAAACTGAAACTGTTCTTAAACTGAGGCGCGCTTTCCCAAATGAGGCCTAGACCGAGGTAAAGTTCGCAAACCGGGACACTACTTCCGGTTTTGCGGAGTTCGCAAACCGAATAGTTCGTGAACAGGGCTGTTCTTAAACCGAGGTACCACTGTATATGCCATTTGAATTAAAGATTACATGGCTTACTTCCCCCTTTTGTAACATGCAAACAAACGAATGAAAACCAAAAACAGTAAGCTCAATGCCCTTGGTTTATCTGTACAATAAAACAAAGATGGAAGGTTTCATCAAATCCGAATTAGCTCTTGCCTGAAGAATCAAAAGATATTGAGCCGCAAAATTCATTGACTGGGACCCATGGAATATGCTCATCATCTATAACTCTCAGTCTGGATTTTAAATTGGGGGTTCTGGTAGCAAAATATTACTGGAGTTTAACAGGTTTCAGATATTGAAGAGCTTTTACTCTATCAAGTTAAATAGATTAGCATTTTAGGGGATTGATGATAGTTGAATCAATGGCATATATAAACCAGATTTACAATACCTATTTATATCCTCTTTGTTAACTTCTTATTATTATTATTCAGCATTCTATATATTGTTGTTATTGGTTGATTTAGATAACTGGGTGACAAAAAGACAACAACAACCCACCCTCTTCAAAATACTTAGAAGCCAAGATCATCTGTAACAAGATCAAAGTCTAGGAAGTGCAGCATATAAAGGACAACACTGCATTTTATAATTAAGTTGTATTTTCTGTATCCTGAAATTTTGATCAGCTGGTTCACTGCTCAAACGGCAAGTTTGTAAACTGGAATAAAGTTGAGTGACTCAGTGCCTACTATAAGCCACAGTTTATGTTTCTGGGAACATACAAAACTGTGGTTAATGGAAATTAGAAGCAAAAACTGATTTCCTCATGGCCATTCCAGAGAAAGGAACAGGAGAGAATGAGCAAAAGCTTATGATTTAGTATGACATATCTGTTCAAAACAGTATTTCATCCCTGGTCAGCTAAGATATACTGAGAAAGGGCATCTTTAGGCTCACCAACTAACAACATAAAGACCAAATGATGCCCAGTGCAGAGTAGTCACACAAATTCTAGCTTCCTAAAACCAATTTTGACTATTACCTACTTTGGGTCATGGGGAAGGGTACTGTTTAAGGGCATAAGCTAAGCTGAAAGGTGTTTTGAATTTCACTCAAGTCATGAAATTAACGGGCAAGCACAAGCAAACCACTCATTCACAGCCTTACCCCACTAACATAACATAGGGATAACAACTGGCTACAGGGTCCCTCAAGCACTTCAGATTCAGGTTACATTCTAATTTGGCAGAGGTGATTTGAACATACATTCTATGCCTTGAAAACAAATGCCCCAGGATGCTTCAAGTGTGTGTGTGTGTGTGTGTGTGTGTGTGTCAAAACCATTCACACCACGCCAGAAATGCTCACCTTTGAGGATGCACCTCCACAGGCACATACCTCCATGTGTGGTGGGAATGTTCCAAAATCCAACTCTTCTGGACATCAATCATACAAAAAATGTGCAAAATAACTAAGTGAGTATTAGAAGTCACCCAAAACTGGCCCTACTAAACATCTTCCAAGATAATAATGTTCACTTACATTATAAAGAGCTCATAACCCACCTACTCTCAGCAGCCAGAAGCATCATAGCCAGAGAGACTGTCAGGAGTAAGCATGGGCCAATGGTATCAAATATTATGGGGAACAGCCTTATTAGAAAAACTAACCCATAAACTGAAACTGACATGGGGATAAATAGAAGAAGACACCTTCACACCGGTATGGTTCTCCTGTATCACATACATAGCCCAACAAGAATCCACCGACAGCATACAAATCAGTCTGGCTAACCTGATCCAAAAATACACACACACATCATTCACACACAAAAACAAATTCCAAAGACAACCAACCACACCTTAGGTCACCTGTCTTAAAGGGAAAGGTAAAAGGACCACTGACCATTAGGTCCAGTCACGGACGACTCTGGGGTTGCGGTACTCATCTTGCTTTACTGGCTGAGGGAGGTGGCAAACAGTTTCTGGGTCATGTGGCCAGCATGACTAAGCCGCTTCTGGCGAACCAGAGCAGCACACGGAAATGGCGCTTACCTTCCCGCCAGAACGGTACCTATTTATCTACTTGCACTTTGACGTGCTAGGTTGGCAGGAGCAGGGACTGAGCAACAGGAGCTCACCCCGTCGCGGGGATTTGAACCACTGACCTTCTGATCAGCAAGTCCTAGGCTCTGTGGTTTAACCCACAGTGCCACCCATGTCCCTGTCTTACCACCAAGGAAATACAACAAGCAAATAGTAAGAGAATCCATACAAGTGACACTGACACAAAACCCCACACATCATCATCATCATATTTTATTTATATCCTGCCCTCCCCAGCCGAAGCCGGGCTCAGAGCAGCTAACAACATACTGTACACTAAGTAGAAGCATAACCACCCCACTCCACCCACCACTCCCTCCTCCCCCTTTTTTCTTCCTAACCTAACACTATATGCAACACATATAGTCTCACAACAAATGAAACTGATCTGTAGAAAACACAACTTGAAAAAAGAGACAATGCATGTATTTTTGTAAACTAAGAAATCTGTAATAAAAATATTTTTTTTAAAAAAAAGGGGGGGGAGCTAGCCTTCACCGTAAGAAGTGGCAAAACCTGCAGCATGAACCACACTGATTTGTTCTGTGAAGAACAAAACATTTCAACAGCCTTCACAAACTTGTGCATTTGAATAGACCCTAAAGATAGTAAAAGAAGCAGATTGCCACTGGAGACTCTTCCAAACAAGGCACTTCAATTATGCCACAGTATACCATTGTGATCATTCATCCAGTTGACATCACTGTTCTCACTTTCTCCAGTGAATAACTGTGACTGTAAGCTGCTCTTTAGGACTGCAAAGGACAGATTTAGAGACTCAGTTCCCACTATCTAGCATACTTGGTTCTTAAACTGTGCTTTGAAGCAACTTAAAATACCCCAAGAATTGCTGAGCCCTTCAATTTGAGGTCTGCCTCCCCTTTCAATTTATAATAAAGGCTGCCTTTAAAAAAAAATCAAAACATATTTAAGAATGGCCCTGCCAGTGTGGAAAATTGTTCCTTTTCAAGAAAGTCTGGTGCAAACATTTCAAAGCTCAAACCCATCAAAGATCGCCAGACGGTCAACTAAAGTACATAGGAAAAGGAAAAGAAAAAAGAAAAGCTCAGTGGTGAGTTCACTGTATGTCTAGTCATAAACAATCATATGTAAGTTCATGATGATCAGGTTATTTGTCTTGTCATTCATAGTATATATCTTCTGGGGCTTTAATTCCTTTTCAGAACCGAGATGCAACTGAATGCATGAACCACTGAAAAGCAAGAAATATCAAATATCCTGTTCATGAACAGGAATCTCAAGTCCTTAACATGATTACATGCTCCCGCATATAAGCAAATTTCCTGCATGCAGAAAAGTATCAAATCAGGCATATAGCTGAGGTGCAATATGCTAGGTTTCTGCGTTTGTAGGAAACGTTTTGTATGGGCAAAAATATGGGCATCCCCAGCTGAAATAGTAAAAAAAAATATGGTCACCAGAGGGTGAATTTGAACTAGTTGACTGCCCCACAGAAGCAGACTGGCAAGCTCACAGCTAGAAGGCACTCATGCAAACATCCCTATATTTGGGAGCACAAATAGGATGTCCCCATTTTCACTGGAGAAATGTTGGAGGGGATGGAATAGGATGCCCCTATTTTCACCCGAGAAATGTCGGAGGGGACGAGAAAGGCCTTTGCGCTTTGCACAGTCTTGGGATTCAAGAAAGACCTTCTGTGACTTCTAGCTGTGAATTTGGCAAAGGTCCATATATATTTTCCTGGATATCTGTCAGGGACTGGGAAGAGAAGGAATGGTGGAGACTGCCTCCCCATCCAAACCCCTCCAGAGAGGAGGAAGAGGAAGACAGTATAGATTTACAACAGGGGTTTGAGAGAGGTCGCAGCTTAGAGGCAGATGAGGGGAGAAGTTGGGAAATCATGGGAGAGCCAGAACAACACCCAGCTGACATGTTGTCATTAGAAAGCATCCCAGACCCTCCATCTCCCAGAACCCGGCAAGCCTTAAAAGTAGGAGAGCAAAGAGCTCAAAGACAGAGGACATGTAGCAGCACCCGTAAGAGAGAATGAGGAAGTGAGAAAGACAGGGGGTGGAGATTCACTTGGGACAACCCCATTATCCTAGAGGCTGGGTTCTATAGCCTCTCTCTGTGATGACTGAAATAATAAGAAACTTTTCCTTGTCTTTACACTGTCCTGGGCAACCGGCTGGGAGCCGCTGACAACATCCTGACAATATCACAGTCCAAGGATCTAGTCCAGCTACTCACCCTGTCAATACAGAGCGAGCATTGGGATTGCACCCCCTGATGCAATTCAAAAAGGGGGAGGCGATGCAGAGATGGAGTGCAAGGTACAGATTTGTGTGCAAGTACACTCATCCCAAATACATGTGGTGGAGTGTGCCCACAAGCCCTCTGCTCTTTCATAGCTTGGCTCGTTTGTGAACTGACTCCCATTTCTGCCAAAGCTGGTTTGAGGACTTTGAGCGTTCTCCTCCACAGAACAATTCCACAGCCCCGCTCTTAATGCACAACTGACCTTAATCTTTGAACCCTGCAGCGTACGGAAAGCTAAAAAGTAGAAAATGCTGAGCTGCAGAGCCAGAGCTGGAATGAAGCTCCACTTAAGGGAATTCTGCCATCGCAAGAGGATTGGACTTGATTATTCTTAAGTCTGACGTGACAGATGGTCTATCTCGAAGGAAGGAGATCCCATAACAGCCCAGCAGCACCATGTCCAGCGCAAAACTACTCGGAAGAAAGTCTCATCCAATTCACTGTTGCATTCTGAGCAAAACTTTATGAGATGGCAGTTTTCACTGGTAAGCATTTATTTGACAACAATATCCAAGGATACCTTCAGCCGACGTTGCTTCATTTAAGACAATTTATGGCAACAAAACCATTTAAATGTGGCATTCAGCGTGCCAATTAGTAACTGTTAAAGGGTTGTTCTTTTCAGACGGAACTCACCATGACTCAGATCTGGCACCTCTCAGGCGGGCGCCATTGCCATGATAAAAGAACAAGGGAGGTGTTCATGGTGAATTCTGGCACCCCTTTTTCTATATAAATAGCACTGATTAGTAGTATCAAAAGGGACGCGGGTGGCGCTGTGGGCTAAACCACAGAGCCTAGGACTTGCCGACCAGAAGGTCGGCGGTTCAAATCCCCGTGATGGTGTGAGCTCCCGTTGCTCGGTCTCTGCTCCTGCCAACCTAGCAGCTTGAAAGCACGTCAAAGTGCAAGTAGATAAATAGGTATCTCTCTGGCGGGAAGGTAAACGGCGTTTCCGTGCACTGCTCTGGTTCGCCAGAAGTGGCTTAGTCATGCTGGCCGGAAGCTGTACGCCAGCTCCCTCGGCCAATAAAACAAGATGAGCGTCGCAACCCCAGAGTCGGCCACGACTGGACCTAATGGTCAGGGGTCCCTTTACCTTTATTAATATCAAAACACAGCCACATTTTATTGTAAGAGCAATATTATTCATATTAATAATCTCAAGGGTAGAAACCATGGTTTCACTACATGGGAGCTCAATCTTGAGTTCAAAACTCATGGAAAGAGCTCATCCAGCCTTGACCTAGCCCTGTCGCTTTCCCCCCAGGAAAACCCCATCTTTAATGCTGAATCAGAGCAAGCATTAATTGGGTTTTATCAGGATTGAGGTTCACTCCGATTTATCGCTAAAGAGCAGGTTTACCTGGGGAAAGCGGTAAGGCAAGGGCAAAACCACATGGATCTGTGCCTAGAAAGCCCAGGACAAGCAGAAAACCACTCATAGAATGATAGAATCTTAAGAGTTGGAAGGGACCCATAGGATCATCTAGTCCAACCCCCAGAAATACAGGAATCTCAGCTAAAGCATCCATGACAGATGGCCATCTAACCTCCAAGGAAGGAGAGTCCACCACCTCTTGTGGGAGTCTGTTCCACTGCTGAACAGCTCTTACTGTTAGAAAGTTTTAAAAAAATGTTTAGTTGGAATCTCCTTTCTTGCAACTTGAAGCCATTGGTTTGAGTGCTACCCTCCGGAGCAGGAAAAAACAAGCATGCTCCCTCATCCATGTGACAGCCCTTAAGATTTTTGAAGATAGCTATCATATCTCCTCTTAGTCTCCTCTTTTCCAGGCTAAACAGCTCCTTCGAGCGTTCCTCATAAGTCTTAGTTTCCAGACCCTTGATCATCTTGGCTGCTCTCCTCTGCACATGTTCCAGCTTGTCAACATCCTTCTGAAATTGGGGTGCCCATAACTGGACACAATATTTCCTCAGCGAAGGACAATCAGAAATGTAGACACACCCTAAGACAGTGGTGTCCAAACTTTTTTGAAAGATGGCTAGATTTGATGAAGTGAAGGGCTGTGGGCGCTGTCCAAAGGGCCGACCAAAGTTGTTGACCTTTTCTTAGGATTGAAGTTCTTGAGTTTTTTATTATTTTACCCCCAAGTTGTTGAGCTTCTTTTAGGATTGAAGTTTTTGAAGGCTTTGTTTAGAATTTTATTCCAAGAAATAAACTTCCACAGGGGCCGGATTAAACCAAACGGTGGGCCGCATTAAAACTTGCCTGCCCTAAGATGTGAATACACAAGGTGGTAATAGAACAGTTCTAACCAAATACAAATAGGCCTGACAGCTCTATGCATTGAAACCCTTTACTCTAACCAGCAGTTCTCAACCTGTGGGTCTCCAGATGTTGTTGGACTACAACTCCCATCATCCCTAGCTAGCAAGGCCAGAGCTCAGGGATGATGGGAGTTGTAGTCCAACAACATCTGGGGACCCACAGGTTGAGAACCACTGCCTGTTCTTTCTGTAACCAAATACTGTGAATAATCTTTGCTGATGACATTAAGGTTTCTGGGGAATGAGGGGGTGTGGGGGTCACTGGGTGCTGCAGGGCAAGGGGGAACTGGTGTTTTTGAGTTCTGAATTTACAGTCTGATTTCATTCTATATATTTTTTGTGCCTTTTCTGAATATATAAAAAATATATGTTCAAAAAAACTCACCGTAAGAAACAGTGAGATGAATTCTGAACCATTTAGCTTTCCCATGGATCACTGTGGTAGCTTTCATTAGCATAATTGAGAGCATATTTTATTCTGACCTTTGTAAAAGCTCTCATTTCCCAAACGTGATGGATACTGAATTGCTTTTTCTGAACAAATAACCATCATTTCCTATGGGAAAGCTTCCAATTATACATTGGAGGAAAAGGCTGTATCAGATAACATATAGACATTCGGAAAGTGAGCACAGTTTTGACAATCCTAACCTTGAAGTCAAGTATCAATAAACTGTACTTCCACTTGAACAAAATAAATATATATGTGGCTTTCGGTTTAAATTTTGTAACCATTTCTTAATCTGTCCTGCTAAAAGATGCAGCTAGAACATTCCAAATGGAGAGAAGAGGTAGGCCTCCTATGGGAGTGAGAACATTTTTCTGCCATACTTTGGCAAGAGTCAGAGACTGACCCGGACCCTTCATCCCTTACCTGCTCCTTTCCCTACTTTCTTCCCAAGATGTACCACAGCACCTTTTCCCTCTGTGTGGATTATCCAGCCATCAGTGGTGGTCGTTTGACAGTGGTTCTCAAAGTCTGATGGGGGCTCAAGGCCGCTGATGCATCTTGGGCCAGAGAAGATGAATGAACTCCAATAGAAGTTGTGGGCAAGATGCAGGAGTGCCTTGTCTGGGGTCCAGTTCCCTGGCACTTAAGGTTTGAGCCCCACCTGCACTGCAGGGGGTTGGCCCTTGTGGTCCCTTTCAACTCTACAATTCTATAGTTCTATGGTTCCTCCTTCTTGCTTGACTCGTCTTGGCATTGAGCCACTGGTATGGAATGATGCCCTGTCATGTGGTTGGTCCTCCACAGTAGAAGAGGACAGTTTCCCTGACACTGTGTGCTGGGCCAGGGAGTAACCTGTGAAACATGGCCCAGGACCGGTCCAGAATCTGAAGGTTCCACTAGGAGTCAGTCCGACAGGGACAAGGCAAGAAACCAGGCAAGGACAGGTACAGGATCTCAGGCAGGATCTGGCATACAGCAATGTTGCTCCCGCAACCAGGGACAGGGTCTGACAGCCTTTCATCTTTGTTTGGGTAACAGCCGGTCCTGATCCCCTGGCAACTCACCTCCCTGTTTCACCCGAAGGAGAGCACTCCTCCTGCGAGTACTCAGGTCTTTCCTTCTCTCAGACCTTAGTCTCTGCAGCTCGGGAGACGTTGGTGGGTTACTAGACCCAGAGGCCGCCTCAGTCTCCCCTGACCCAACCGGTAGTGGAGCAGCTGTAAGTGATGGCCCAGTTGAAGGCAACGAGGTAATCCCCGCATCTGGAGCTAGAGCAGGCTCAGGCCCCTGACTCGGCCCAACTGGTGTTTGTTGCAGGGGAACCTGTGCAGACTGGAACTCTTCAGGGTCAGGCCCCAGACTTGGTTCAGATGATGCCTGAGGCAAAGGATCTGGTGCAGACTGAGACTCCTCTGGTTCCGAGTCCGAACCTGAGTCCCAGGCCATCACACCTTGCCACCAAGGGACGGAATGAAGCACGGTGCCACATTCTTGGTGTCCCGTCAGAGCGCTGGTCAATAAGAGCATGCTGACCCCTTCCCCAACAACTGAAAGTCAGGAACGACCAGCATAATTGACCTCTGGTCTAAATGCCCCCCCCCCCCGCCAGCTCCACTAC
>JAXCMG010000070.1:2553611-2595887 GCA_034642415.1 Podarcis siculus | reverse complement strand
TTTTTGTTTTGACTAAGATTGGCAGTGATTGTAGCCTTAATACTACAGGGTCCTTCAACCCTGCTCTTCGTCAGAAGGCAGAGTCAAAATCTGGGCACTCCTCTCCAAACTGGGATGTTACAAGCTGTGGCTGAGCAGTTGCAGGTTCAACACAGCCTGCTCTGCTCTTTCTCATTCCAGCTTTGCAGAGAGGGTTGGGCTAGATGGCCTTTGGGAGTCTTTTGTTGTTGTTGTTTAGTCGTTTAGTCGTGTCCGACTCTTCGTGACCCCATGGACCAGAGCACACCAGGCACTCCTGTCTTCCACTGCCTCCCGCAGTTTGGTCAGACTCATGTTTGTAGCTTCAAGAACACTGTCCAACCATCTCGTCCTCTGTCGTCCCCTTCTCCTTGTGCCCTCCATCTTTCCCAACATCAGGGTCTTTTCCAGGGAGTCTTCTCTTCTCATGAGGTGGCCACGGTATTGGAGCCTCAGCTTCAGGATCTGTCCTTCCAGTGAGCACTCAGGGCTGATTTCCTTAAGAATGGATAGGTTTGATCTTCTTGCAGTCCATGGGACTCTCAAGAATCTCCTCCAGCACCATAATTCAAAAGCATCAATTCTTCGGCGATCAGCCTTCTTTACAGCTCTCCAATTCTTTGATTCTATATTGATTCTGCCCTTCAAAGGAAGTCAAACTCAACCTGCCTGTTCTCTTCCCACTTGATGAGAATCAGCTTGTCCTAGTCAACTGTTTATATTAAGCAACATGCACTTATATTTAGGAAATAGCAGCTAGGGAGCTTGATGTAATGTTTGTGTTTTTTTTTTATTAATGATCTTCTGACAACAAGGTAGACCGTGATTTAAAGCCAGCCCAACTTGGAGGTGTGGTGAGGAACAGGGCCTAAGCAAAACAATTCAATTGCATTTATTTAATTAGCAATCCTTGGCATTTCATCCCCTATTATCTCAAAACGTGAACGAGCAGTGGCAGCATATTTTCAGGGCTCTCTCTGGTGCTGCAGCCTCACTTCATTCTTCAGGCAAAGATAGAGATGCCATTTCCCTTTGCCACAAATGGCAGGCAACCCTGGTGCCAACTCTATAGGGCCGAGGTGTCTTCCATCCCCTTAATAACTGCGGGGAGGGGGCCAGGCCCCCTCAATGTTGAGGAAGAGTGTGGCCTCCTCCCGACGATGTGACATTGAAAGCATGACATCACACACATGCAGTGCACTCTGGGCCCCCTCAATCATGGGCACAAGTCAGCACCTCTGATAGGTTTTGGAAAGGTGGGGGGGGGGCTATTGGTCACTGTTGCACTCCCTAAGCCAGGCAGAAGCTTCCTCTGACTTTGGGAAGGAGGCACCAGGCTATAAAACGTTAATACTCCAGGAACATTTAGTGGACCAGCCTAGTCAGTTGGCATCATGCTACTGAAATCTATGGCTTAAATAACCAGGTATCCCTTAACACTCAGATACATAAAGTGATGCCATGTAACCACAGAACCGAACTTAATTGAAAAGGATTCCCTGGAGCACCTTCTCTCATGAAACCACCAGGCCCTTCCCTTTGCACGTATTGCGGGCCCCTTTTTATGTCAAGTCCTTATTGATTTTGCAAATTTATATTCTACCTCGTCGCAAAACTTTGAAGTGGCTTCCAATAACTCACAGTGAAATGTAATACTCTTAAGCAGCAACCCTTAGGAAAACCAAACAGACCATCAACCCATTTTTTTTAAACCCATCGTAAAAGCTACTGTAAAACAGTCAACAGTACAATTGCGGCCACAGGGCTTCTGTGTGTTGGCCTTCACCCATTCGACCCCTGGAGAAGTGATGTAAGACAGACAGCTACACTTGTCCTAGATGTTTTGCTAAGGAGCTCCAATGCTATAGATCACGTCAACCGACTGTTTCATATAAATGTTAAATAGTACTGGAGAGAACACAGATCCCTATGGGACACAGCAGAGCAAGGATGAAGCTGACACAGGCATTCCACAGGTGCATCCATCCCAACAGAAATGAACTAATTGAAATTGAAATACTTTATTGTCACTTGTACAACTTGTATACAGTGAGATTACATGAGCACTCAGCTCTCTTAGTCTTAATTCCCCTCCTTTACTGACGCACACCCACCAAACCCGAAAGTCAGTTGCCCTGTTGTTATCTTTTCATTCAGCAGCCTAACAGCCCACGGATAGAAGCTGTTCTTTACCCTGTTGGTGCGACTAATCATGCTTCTATAGCTTCTGCCTAAGGGCAGGAGATCAAGAAAGTGCCAGCCAGGGTGTGAATCATCCCTGAGAATTTTCCTCACTCTCCTGAGGCAATGTTCTTCCCCTATTTCATCCAGCGGATTCACGGGACAGCCCATAATATCTTGTGCTGTATTCACCACCCTCTGTAGGCACTTCCTATAAGATGATGTCAAACCAGCATACCACACCGTGATGCAGTATGAAAGGACACTTTCTGTTGTGGACCGGTAGAAGGAGATCATCAAATGTTGATTGACATCATTCTTCCACAATACGCTGAGGAGATGGAGTCTTTGTTGGGCTTTCTTAACCACCTGGGTTGTATTGATTTTCCAAGTAAGGTCTTCACTGAGATAAACTCCTAGGAATTTAAAGGAAGAGACTCTCTCCACACAGCCCTCCCGGATGTACAGTGGGGCTAGTTCTCCTCTCTTCCTCCAAAAGTCCAACACCATCTCCTTTGTCTTGCTGATATTAAGGTGCAAGTTGTTCCCTAGGCACCATAATGAAGGGTTAGATCTAGGGCTGCAGTCAAAAGAGTAAAATGAGGCCACCACCCTCCCATCAAGCTATACCATTCTCAAGGCTGACCACATTATTCTGCCACCCAAAGGAGAAGACCGCACAAGCAACTCTCTCCAGGAGTACAAATGCAGCAATGTTAAATTAACTAATAAGTTGCTAGGTGTGTGTTGTTGTTGTTTTATGACACTCAAAATCAGCAGCCCGAAGCTAGCTGTCTCAATCTGTCTAATGGTAGAGCCGCCCTAGGGTTAGACCCTTAACTACAAATACAGTTTCTAGCTGAAAATTCGGTTTGAGTCTAGCCGAAAATTAGGTTTGAAATTGGGTCTGTCTGCAACTTGATCGTTGCCCTTTAAAAAGCAGCAACAAGCTGCACCCAGGACAAAAGAAGACCCAGCCCCTTCCATTCTTTCTTCACAAGAGTCAAAATAGCACATTATGACTCTCCAAGCCCAAACCTGCTAAAACGTCTGTCTTCAGTATTAAGAGCAACTGCCAGAATCGTCCTCAGTGTGCAATCTGCTGATCAAACTTTACTTTGTGTGGGACAGCTGAGTTGGTAGAACATGAGACTCTTAATCTCAGGGTTGTGGGTTAGTGCCTCATTCTGGCTTAAAAGATTCCTGCATTGCAAGGGGCTGGACTAGATGACTCTCGTTGTCCCTTACAACTCTACAATTCTATGACACACTTATGGTCCAAAGACTGATGGTTTGCATTTTTTTAGTGCAGAAAGTATTGATCTGATGTGTAGAGATCTTTCCTATCCTAATTAATTCAAGAGAAGAAGAGGAGGAGGAGGAGGAGGAGGAGGAGGTGGTGGTGGTGGTGTTTGGATTTGATATCCCGCTTTATCACTACCCTAGGGAGTCTCAAAGCGGCTAACATTCTCCCTTCCTCCCCCACAACAACACTCTGCGAGGTGAGTGGGGCTGAGAGACTTCAGAGAAGTGTGACTAGCCCAAGGTCACCCAGCAGCTGCAGGTGGAGGAGCGGAGACGTGAACCCAGTTCACCAGATTACGAGTCTACCACTCCACCACACTGGCTCTGGAAGGGTTCTGGAAGCTTCTCTGCGTGAAATAAACAAGCAGAAGGTTTGTGATGTTTGGCTTATTCCTTCAGAGAAGCTGAGTACAGCTGGTTTAAATTGGTTCTCTTATCTCTTCTGCCAAGGTCATGCTGACTATAAAAGTAGGGCCAGAAGGAGCCCGAGTTCCACTCTTTCTTTCTTTCTTTCTTTCTTTCTTTCTTTCTTTCTTTCTCTTTCCCTCCTGATGTGGTGTTCTTTACATAGTATGCTTAGTGCTAAGGTTTAGACTTATTGCAAATTAATGTAGTTTTAAGTGAAGTCTGCTGCAACTGGATTTCTTATGGACAGTGCCAATCCTGAATGTATTGGATGTATTGGATCCTGAATGTATTGGATTTGTGACCATGATGCTCATTTGCCTTCAGTAGCAGTAAAGCTCTGTTGGATGAAAGACAATTGTTGCTGGTCTATTTTTCAGGAATCCTGCAACGTTTTTAACTTTTTACTCCGCTAACTATATGTCAGAGTTCTGCTGTGGATCATATTGAGTAGAATTCCATGGCAATAAAAGACCCTAAAATTCTCCTGATCTCACTTTGAAATTACAAGATGAGACCCTTGGAAGCAGAGATGGAAATGATATGAAGCAAATTTCCATCGCCAACATAAATCAGTCCAAATAAAGCATATAAACCTGCTACCCCAGCTTGATCACTGAGATTATCTACAGTTCCATCACTGGTAGTTCTCCAAATTGGCAAGACTCATTTGACATCAACATGAAGCCGAGCCTTTAGTGTCATCAGCCCAGTTCTTTGGAAGGCTCTTCCAAAAGAGATTCAGCCTTCTGTTTTAACCTTTAAGCAGTTCCTGAAAACATTTTAATGCTACTAGGCTTACGTAAAGGTAAAGGGACCCCTGACTGTTAGGTCCAGTCGTGGCCGACTCTGGGGTTGCGGCGCTCATCTTGCTTTACTGGCCGAGGGAGCTGGCATACAGCTTCCAGGTCATGTGGCCAGCATGACTAAGCCGCTTCTGGTGAACCAAAGCAGTGCACGGAAACACCATTTACCTTCCCGCCAGAGTGGTACCTATTTATCTACTTGCACTTTGTGCTTTCGAACTTCTAGGTTGGCAGGAGCAGGGACCGAGCAATGGGAGTTCACCCCATCGCAGGGATTTGAACCGCTGACCTTCCGATCGGCAAGCACTTGGCTCTGTGGTTTAACCCACAGCACCACCTGCGTCCCTAATATGTAGCCTAATACTGATAGTTAACTGGTGGTCTGTGATTTTCCATTTTAATGTGGCTTTTATTGGATAGATATAACTGCTTTGATTTTTTTTATTTTAAAAAAATGAAATTGCGGGATACAAGTATATTTTATAAATAAATAGCATACAAGGGGGCATACAAGCCTAAGCCTCCCTAGGCTCACTCATTCGTGTCACACTAAACTATAGCGCACCCCGACATCTGAAGAAAGCCAATACAGTGATACCTTGGTACTCAAACGGCTTGGCTCCCGAACAAATTGGCTCCTGAATGCTGCAAACCCGGAAGTAAGTTGTTGAATAGTGGAAAAGATGGATGAAGGACACAGCTCTGTTGGATTCACAGTTCTTTATTGCTGAAGTTAGAACTGCTCCTGGAATCAGACTGACTGCAACCTAGCTGGCTGTTTTGTATAATACTAAGTAACTTGAAACAGCAACAACTCACAACTAGCTAACCAATCAGGAGCAACAGTTTTCAATCCTTCATTTACATACTGGTGGCCCTGAGTGAGAACTGCTACTAATCTTAATACATAACATAAGTGTTCCAGTGTCTGAATGTTTTTTGGGAGCCGAACATCCGACATGACATCTGCTTGAGTGCAGGATGCTCCTTCAACTAATCGGAAGCTGCGCCTTGGCTTTTGAATGGTTTCAGGAGTGGAACGCACTCCCGGAACAGATTAAGTATGAGAACCAAGGTGCCACTGTATGTCTTTATGTACAGTGGTAACTCGGTTTACATTTGCTTCAGGTTACATACGCTTCAGGTTACAGACACCGCTAACCCAGAAATAGTACCTCGGGTTAAGAACTTTGCTTCAGGATGAGAACAGAAATCGTGCTCCGGCGGCGCAGCAGCAGCAGGAGGCCTCATTAACTAAAGTGGTGCTCCGGTTAAGAATGGTTTCAGGTTAAGAACAGACCTCTGGAACGAATTAAGTACTTAACCCAAGGTACCACTGTATTAGACTGATTGTTTTTCTTCTAAACTCACTTACCACAAGGGCAGCACTGTCCCCAACCCTCCCCCCCCCCGGGGTACTCAGGGGGTACGCAGAAATAGCACCTTTTTTTTCTAGAAGAAAAGCACTGGTTAGGAGTGTGCTGCTTGCTGCAACAACTTCATGGCGAGTTCCGGCACCCTTTTTCCTATCACTGTGCAAAGGTACATTTTTGTCTATTTTTGTCTGCCTGACATTATTTTAAAAACGACAGAAGCCTGAATTACGCATGCAGCCAATTTGCTGGGCAGCTGGGTCGTGTAGTTCAATTAAAGGAGCTGCTGCTGCTTAATTACTGCTTGCTTGGCAGCTCTCTGTTACCAGCGACATTACCAGTGCTGTAAAACCATACATTGCTTTTAAATCCCCAATACAGTGGTACCTCTAGTTACATACTTAATTCATTCCGGAGGTCCGTTCTTAACCTGAAACTGTTCTTAACCTGAGGTACCACGTTAGCTAATGGGGCCCCATGTTGCCTCCACACGATTTCTGTTCTCATCCTGAAGCAAAGTTCTTAACGCGAGGTACTATTTCTGGGTTAGTGGAGTCTGTAACCTGAAGTGTATGTAACCTGAAGCGTATGTAACCTGAGGTACCACTGTATAAAGTCAAACCTTGGTTCCCGAACGGCTTAGTTGCAGAACAAAACAGCTCCTGAACGCCACAAACCCGGAAGTCAGTGCTCTGGTTTGCGAACATTTTTCAGAAGCTGAACGTCCAACACAGTTTCTGCTTGAGTGCAGGAAGCTCCTGCAGCCAATCAGAAGCCGGCCTTGGTTTTTGAATGATTGCAGGAGTCGAAAGGACTCCCAGAATGGATTAAGTTTGAGAACCAAGGTACCACTCTAACTGAAGGACCTGCATGATTCTCTTTGTTTCCTTAGATCTAGAGGTGAGACTTCTGCAGTGTGGATTTTCTATTCAGGGTGTTAAAAAAAAATCAGTTTATATACAAAAGGGTCATTAGTATGCAGTGCACTAACCGCTTGTTTTATGAGATAGCTTGCTTGGGGAAGTCTCCTTGCTGGAGAAGAAGGGAAGATTAACTATCCAGAGGATAAAGATGTAGCATATTTAGAGGGGGTTCCAGGGAGGGAGGATGCAAAGGCAAAGAAGGAGTGGGAGAAACAGGAATTAGGCTGTGGGCAAACTTCACCATGGTGACTTAGGCACAGCTTGAGAGGAAGGAAAAGGCGGCAATCTGAGGTCTAGCCACCCCAGTGGCAAATCAAGGGGAGGGGTTTAACTGATGGGGAAGAGAAGCTAATTGCTCACCTGATGATAAAGGGATTAATAGGGAAGTAAGACTGCTTAAATAAATAGATCTCAGAAGGGCTCTGAGGATGGAAGAGCTCTAAATGGATCAGAGTGAAGAGCTCACCAGGCAGGGAAGCCCTGGGTTACATAGTGGGAGGGAGACGCAGGTGGCGCTGTGGTCTAAACCACTGAGCCCCTTGGGCTTGCCGATCGGAAGGTTGGCAGTTTGAATCCCTGATCTGTCCTAGCTCCTGCCAAAATAGCAGTTCAAAAGCACACCAGTGCAAGTAGATAAATAGGTATCACTGTGGTGGGAAGGTAAACGACGTTTATGTGCGCCCTGGCACTTATCACGGTGCCTTGTTGCTCCAGAAGCAGTTTAGTCCTGCTGGCCACATGACCCAGAAAGCTGTCTGTGGACAAACGCCGGCTCCCTCAGCCTGAAAAGCGAGATGAGCTCCGCACCCCATGATTGCCTTTGACTGGACTTAACCCTCCAAGGGTCCTTTACCTTTACATAGTAGGAAAGGATAAGCTATCACACTGCTCTTATTGTTAATTTGATTAAATAGATGTATTTACCTGGAACATTGCATCCTGCAACACTGAGATCCATTTTAATGCCACTCAGGCTATAAATAGAGCTAACAAGATAATAATAATAAAAAAACTTTGCCCCCTTTTGCAGGCCAGGGACATACACACAGACACTCCACTTCACATACACAACATGGTGAGGGGTACAATTCACTGGGGAGCAAAAGTTTTTCACAAGACATTGCACACTTTTGGCTCAGCCCCAATTAAATTAACAGCTGCACTGAAGGGAAAGTGCTTGCAAAACCAGACCGAGAAGAATAGTTTTTTTAAAAAAATAAAAGCAGAAGAGTGAGCGAATTCATAACCAGATTAAGGGAGAATCACGGCGATGGGCATTCCTGCTGGCCAACTGGCATTGCAGACGCATCAGACGGCATTGCAACAGACACAGAGAAAGTCCTGCCAGAGGGCTTTGCCTGATAATGCCACATCTTGGCAGCACCCAATCGGAGGCACCGGCGGGATTGGGGGTGGGGAGGCCCACTGCAAGAGCTTTTATTGCAGGAGACTGTGGCACTGAGCTCCTGCTTGCTGCTCCTCTCCGCACAGAATGCCCAGCAGATGTTTCCCGGCAGTTTGCTTCCCAAATCAGAGCCTCTGTTCCAAACCCAGCCTTTTTTGATACACTTTCGCCCCTGCATTTCACTGCTTCCTCCTCAAGCTCTACTAAGCTGCTCTTTTGTTTTTAAGACAGCGTTTGATTTTTGTTTGATTTTAGGACCCTCGTACCTACGGGACCGCCTCTCCTGGTATGTCCCATGGAGGACCTTACGCTCTTTAAAGAAGAACATACACTTAAAGAAGATTGGAAAATGTTTATTAATTATATGGAGGGAAACTTGTGTATATTTGAAAACGTAGACAGCATTAAGATCAATTCAACAGTGTAAATAAGTGTAAATTTAACAGTGTAAGTAAGTTTTGACGGATGTAATAATGGAATACTGAATCGTTTAGTTATATAAAATACGCAGGGATTTATGCTATACAAAATGAACCGTAGAAAGAGAAGAAGGGAAGTCATTGATATTTTAAGGTTGTTTAAATGAATATTATAAAACGCAAAACAGAAAAATTATGAAAAATTATGAAAAATATAGAACTACTGGCTTAAACCACTGGTGTGTTCTGCCAGTGCATGCTACTTTTCTGCTTTTCTGCCTTTCTGCAATCTGCCGCCGCAGCGGTACCTCTTTATCTACTTGCACTGGTATGCTTTCGAACTGCTAGGTTGGCAGGAGCTGGGACAGCAACAGGAGCTCACTGTGTCACGGGGATTCAAACCGCCGACCTTCTTATCAGCAAGCCCAAGGGGCTCAGTGGTTTAGTCACCTCTGGTTGACTCCATAAAAGAGCCGAGTCATGCAGCCATTTTCTCAGTCTTGATTTCCTTGCTTCACTTGCTCACTTGTCTTGCTGTTATTTTGCTGCCATGCTGCTCTCCTGCAGCCATTTTGTCGTCTTAATGTCATTTTGCTGTCTGCTGACTCTCAGCCAGCAGCACATGAGTTTAGTCTCTGTTTGAGATGAACTCACTCTTTATGTAACTACTATGTAACGCCTGCCTTTCAGGGATCAAATTGTGAACTGAAATGTGAGTCAACTTTTTGTTACTTTAGGCAGAAAGACTCTTGTGTCTTTATTCTTTTAAGAGGGATTAAAGGGGACACCATGATATAATCTTAACTAAGAGATTCAAAGAAATTTGCAAACTAGCTTCCAGCTATATTGAAGAAGAAGAAGAAGAAGAGGAGGAGGAGGAGGAGGAGGAGGAGGAGGAGGAGTAGGAGTTTGAATTTGATATCCCACTTTATCACTACCCGAAGGAGTCTCAAAGCGACTAACAATCTCCTTTCCCTTCCTCCCCCACAACAAACACTCTGTGAGGTGAGTGGGGCTGAGAGACTTCAGAGATGTGTAACTAGCCCAAGGTCACCCAGCAGCTGCATGTGGAGGAGCGGAGACACGAACCTGGTTCACCAGATTACGAGTCTACTGCTCTTAACCACTACACCACACTACACCACCATATTGGTGTGAGTGAAGGAAGCATAATACCTATCTAAGATATCCTTTCCTACTATCCATAACATTCCTACACTTCCATGCTTTTTCTGTCTGCTGGACATATTTCTAATGAAAGGGTGTCACTGAAGAGTCAGCTGTCACCATTTAGGAATGAGAAAACAAGAGAGAGAGAGAGAGAGAGAGAGAGAGAGAGATTTTAGGAGAGCTGTAGTCACTCCCAAAACTAAATTTAAATAATATTATTTTTAAAAACCCTAAAAGTAAAGTAAAATTAAAAAGTTACCTTCTGCAAACCCCTGTCCACACATACACAACCTAGGAACTACTGAGCCAAACACCAGCTTCCCAGGTGTTTGGGCAGTATCAGGTATGTGGCAAAACTTAAAGGTATATCTAATTATTGCTGGGCCACCTTCCATTGCTGATGGGCTGGTTTGTTGGCTTGACGAGTACCAAATCACACAGGCCTGATTGACAGAAATCAGATGGAATTTGTATAACAGACACAAATTGCCCTTACGTTACAGAAATTGCCAGAAGCATCCTTCAGCAACTAAACTGCTCCGTCATTCTGTAACACACAATTATTCTGAACCTTATGTAGACACCTCGAGTCTGATTTGGCGACAAGCATGCAAAATCCAGCTACATTCTTTGGACTGATGAATCCTTCCCCCCTGCCATCTCTTCTTTTAAATCCCCAGTACGCAGACTTCATTCCTGCTAGGCACATCAAATTCAGTAAACATCTAAAATACTAATGAGATGCCGTTCTATTCTGGCATGTTTTGTATTTATATACATATAAATGAAAACCTACTCAAACACACACTGGTCCAAGGTCTGCACGTCACATTAAACCATAGCATTAAAAACACACACAACCCAACTATAGTTGAATGTGAATGGGTATCAATTCCTGCTGGAAAATTTCCCATGGTGCACCTCCTGTTGTTGTTATGCCACAAATGAAACAAGCCAGAGTCTGGCTTGCGGTGTCATCTTGGGCTTGTAATATGTTTCACACCAGCCTCCAAGAAAATCGCAAGCAAAAAGCCAAGAACAAACCTCGATTATTGTTCATTGTTTGGACAGAAACAAACTAGGAGCCAGGGTTCAGACAACAGGCCAAGCCAGTCTCTGGTTTGTCTCATCTGAAGCATGATGGCAGTAAGAGTGGAGAAGGAACACTGCAAGAACTTTTAAGCAGCATGCACCGGCATAGTACTCACGCTCATTGAACCATAGTTTGTTTCAAACCACAGTTTAGTGTGACATGAGAACCAGGCCACTACCTACAAAACCTTCACTGCCTCGGGCTGTCAAATCCCACCTAATTCTTAACCAGGGTTGAAATGCACAGTGGTGAATTGTATGTGAAGCACAATCTGTAAGAAGCCAAACTTGAAGAGCTGGGCACATACAAATTTCTTGATTACTTAAAAAAATAAAAAATAAAAAATGCAGGTAGGGGAACCAATCTGGATTGGGACCTGGGAAGGGGGCTTAAACCTTTCCCCCCTGCCACAATTCTGATCCAGATTGTGGAACTCAAACTGGAGCTCCCCACTGCAGTGCAAACAACAAGTGCAGGAAGTCTGATCTGGATCAGAAATGCAAAGGGTTCCCTATCTGCCTGCCTGCCTACACACACACACACACACACACACACGTTCCAATTTTAAGTTGACAAACTGCAGGCACGGGGAGTCAATCTGGGAGGGGAGGCAGAGCTGCACATCCACAATTTACTTTTAAAAAGCAGCTGATGCCTCATCCAATAAGGTAGAAAACTAGCTACAGGAGATTTGGGGGAAGTTGTCCCTGAAGATGCTGCTGAACTACATCTCCCATCAACCCTAGTCAGCACAGACAGTAGTTATGACTGAAGGGAGCTGTAGTCCAACAGCTGGAGAACCAAAGGTTCTCCCCTCCCTGTGCTTCAGCTGCAAAACATACAGAAATAGGGCAGCTTTGTATTCTGTGTATTCAGAGACAGAGGAGCAAGGAAAGCAGAGAATGTTGGTTTCAACCTTTCCTAACAGCCCTCAATTATATTCCGGAAATGTGGGAGATTACAAGGGGTAAAATAAAAATAAAAATGGATGTACCGTGCCATATTAGAAGCAAAAAAAGCTTGCTTTGATGAATTGGAAGAGCCGCAAAAAGATTCCATTGAGCACATGGATTGATAATATGGACAGACTAGCTACATACGAATGAATTGCATGTTGACGCAAATTAAGAATGGATAAATATGAAGAAATCTGGAAGGAATATTTAAGTGATAAGACAGACAGTGGTGGGGGAGGAGAGGTGGGGAAATATTGTTAAAAAGGTGTAGTTATAGGTATTTCAGTACTCAAATCTGAATTGTCAAATTGTGTTATTAGTGTTATTATGGTTTTTGTTGTGCCGTTTGCGGTTGTTGTTTGTATTGAAAAAATGATTAAATAAATTAAAAATAAAAGACAGTAGTTACCACAGAAATAGGGCAGCTTTGTATTCTGTGTATTCAGAGACAGCTTGGTTTCAACCGTTCCTAACAGCCCCCAATTAAACCTCTGAGAAAGAAGCCCATTTTTATTTCCACTTCCATGTACCAGGAGGTTCCACCATTTCTCAGTACACTGCAAGTTTTCAGTTAGATTACATGAGAGGATACCTACCTTTTCAATCAAGTTCACATCTTAGAAGCTCTCGCTGTGAAGAACAGCTCTTTTGTCTATGAAAAAGAAAAAAAAGAAAAACAAGAAGCGGTGAAAAATGTGGCACGGCGAAGTTCACAGCACTCTAAATTAAATTGCATTTCCACAATTGATATTTACGGCGCTGTTCAAAACACACAACTTGGGCATCTCCCCATTAATGACATCAAGTGATAGCCAAGGGCACAATCCAAGGTTTAATCGCTGATTGCAACAGGAGTTAAGCATGCACTTAAACCTAATGAAATAAATGAGACGAGGGCAGGCTGGTGTCCCAAGATTTTAGGGCGTCCTTAAAACGTAATTTGATCTGAAGTCCGCCAACCTTTCACATTGCTCCATGCAGGTCTAACAGCCTGAAAAGAGATGTTGAGAGTGTGCATGTTCAATCCTTTGCTATAACAATAGCAGGGGACAGGGAGAAAGCAAGACCAGCAGGGATTAACCTTTTCCCCAACATGGCAGTCCCACTGAAAATCCTCAGTCACTATCACCACCACCACCAATTGCTATTTTTTCCGGGACGCCTCTGCAGGAAGCAATGGGAACTTTCCTCCTAGGACTAGCTGTAGATTGGGTGGTTGCAGTGTGGAGAAAGGGTCCCTTTGCGTCACAATCTAGGTCTTGCTTGCTTTTTCGGTGGGAAGGCGCAAACACATGACTGCTTTTCTTAAAGGAGAAAAGCTGCAGACACATTAACATGCATGCACACATATGACGTCACTTTCTGCTTCAGCTCCAAGTTGATGTCTGTGAGCCTTTTACCTGTCCATTTTTCTGCCCAGCTCCTCACATCTCAATTATGTTTGTTTTGACCGCAAACTCCCATGCAACTTGCTAGTATTCAGCAGATGAAGAAGAAGAAGAGTTTGGATTTGATATCCTGCTTTATCACTACCCTAGGGAGTCTCAAAGTGGCTCACATTCTCCTTTCCCTTCCCCCCCCCCCACAACAAACACTCTGTGAGGTGAGTGGGGCTGAGAGACTTCAGAGAAGTGTGACTGGCCCAAGGTCACCCAGCAGCTGCATGTGGAGGAGCGGGGAAGCGAACCCGGTTCACCAGATTATGAGTCTGTTGCTCTTAACCACTACATCACACTGGCTAGATAAGCATCTGGGCTGCAGCCTGGGAGACCAGGGTTCAAATTCACACCCAGCAATGAAGCTCACTGAAGGACCTTGGGCCAGTCACAGTCTCTCAGCCTAACCTGCTGCACTGGGCTGTTGTGAGAATAAAATGGGCAGGACAGCAAATTGTGTTCCATGCCTTGAGCCCCTTGGGGGAAAGGCAGACTGTAAATGTAAAAATAAAATAAAAAGCACATGAATTCAAACTGTACCCCAGTTTCATTTTCACGGAGTGTTCAAAAGCCAGCTTCATCCAAGTTAGGTACTCCCAAACTTAGTTGAGTAGCACATGCCCAAAGCAATAACTGGAGTGCATCCTTCGCTGTCCAAAAAAATAATACTGTAATAGCACAGAAAGCTGGGGCTGAGTCCAATTACATCCTGGAGCTTTGCAGACCCTTTCAGAGGCTGCCAAACGGGATGAACAGGCTCCTTTCAGAGATGCAACAAGAATACCCACCTCCCTCTGTCCCTGTGCTGCACTGCAGCCTTGCAGCACAGGGCTGGAAGCAAGACAAGTGCACTTTGCCTGAGAGCAAGGCTCTCTCTCCTGCGCTGAAGTCTTGCAGCGTGACACTGAAAGAGAGCAAGCATCACCCTGTTGCCTTGGCAACAGGGAGATGTGAGCTTTAAGCACTCTTCCACAGCTCCTCGCCCAGAGCCAGAAGCTTCTCCGAGACAAGATAAAACGGCACGGAGGTCCACGGCAGTGTGCACAACCACAGAAGAGGCAAAATGAAACTGCAGGATGGTGGGCCAAATTTCGCACTCCACAATTCCCCCCTTTCCCCCACTATCATGTGTGGCAAATGCTTCAGATCCACCTTCCACAAAATCAGCACGAAATAGCTAGCAATGAAGCAGAAGGGCAGAACGAGCTCACGGGCTCTGGGCGAGAGCCTCTGCTCAGCATATAGAAGGTCCCAGGTTCTCTTTTTTCATTTATATAATTTTTATTAATTACTCTGTTTTACAATTTAAAATACGCATTTAAACATCCTTAAAATATCAATGACTTCCCTTCTTCTCTTTCCATGGTTCATTTTACAATATCATAGTAAAGGTAAAGGGACTCCTGACCATTAGGTCCAGTCGTGGCCGACTCTGGGGTTGTGGCGCTCATCTCGCTTTATTTGGTCCGGGTCATGTGGCCAGCATGACTAAGCCATTTCTGGCGAACCAGAGCAGCGCACGGAAACGCTGCTTACCTTCCCACTGGAGTGGTACCTATTGATCTACTTGCACCTTGACATGCTTTTGAACTGCTAGGTTGGCAGGAGCAGGGACCGAGCAACGGGAGCTCACCCCATCGTGGGGATTCGAACCGCTAACCTTCTGATTGGCAAGTGCTAGGCTCTGTGGTTTAACCCACAGCGCCATCTGCGTCCCAGTACAATACCATAAATCCCTGCATATTTTACAAAAACTAAACCATTCAGTATTCCATTGCCACATCCATCCAAACTTATTTACGGTGTTGAATTCATCTTAATGCTGCCAATGTTTTCAAGTGTACATAATTTTTCCCCATGGTCCCAAAGTTCAAAACCCAGCTCAACCTTCAGACAGGGCTGAGAATGTCCCCTATATTAAACCCCAGAAAGCCACTACCTTTCAGTCAAGACAATAATGAGTTAAATGGGCCCATGGTCTAACATGGCATAATGCAGCCTCCTGTGTCACTGTGGGCCACTGCAGTCTTCCCCAACCCGGTGCCCTCCAAATAGTGTTAGGCTCTTGACTATTATGGCTATATGTGCTGGAGCTGATGGGAAATGGAGCCCCAACAACATCTAGAGGGCACCATGTTGAGGAAGTCTAAAGAAACACCAAATCCCATGGAGAGGATTGTCAGGAGGTTCATATCTTCCACAACAATGAATCATCGTATTGTAGCATGGGAAGGGATCCCGAGGGTCATCTAGGCCAACCCCCTGCAATGCAGGAATCTCAACTACAGCATCCATGGCCATCCAATCTCTCTTTTAAAATCTCCAAGGAGGACTTATACAGTATAAGTCCAAATCAGATAAGTGCTGGAGATGTAATGAAGTTGAGGGTACATTTTATCATATGCGGTGGACTTGTACAAGGGTAAAAGGGTATTGGGAAATAATATATAATGAATTGAAAAAAATGTTTAAAAGTACCTTTCCAAAAAAAGAGAGTCCTTTTTGTTGGGGATAATTCAGATGGAAATTCACGTGTCAAAAAAGGTTATTTATGTATGCCACTACTGCAGCCTGTGTTTTTCTATACCAAAAATGGAAAACGAGCAAGGTCCCAACCAAAGAAGAATGACAACTTAAACTGATGGAATATGCGCAGCTTGCAGATTTAACATATAGAATAAGAAAACAAGAAGAATGTACATTTAAAGAAGACTGGAAAGTATTTATTGAATACATAGATGAAAATTATGTACTTTTAAAAACGCTGGTAGCATTAAAATAAATTCAACAGTGTAAATAAGTTTTGATGGATGTAACTATGGGATACTGAATGGTTTAGTGCATGTAAAATATGCAGGGATGTATGGTGTGCAAAATGAACACGGAAGGAGAAGAAGGGAAGTCATTGATTTAAGGTTGTTTAAATGAATATTTTGAAATGTAAATTAGAAGGAGCGTCTCCACCCCCATCGTTCTGCCCAGACATTGAGGTCCAGCTACAAGGGCCTTCTGGCGGGTCCCTCACTGTGAGAAGTGAGCTTACAGGGAACCAGGCAGAGGGCCTTCTCGGTAGTGGTGCCCACCCTGTGGAATGCCCTCCCACCAGATGTCAAGGAAATAAACTATCTGACTTTTAGAAGACATCTGAAGGCAACCCTGTTTAGGGAAGTTTTTAATGTTTGAAGTTTTATTGTGTTTATAATATCATGTTGGAAGCTGTCCAGGGTGGCTGGGGAGGCCCGGCCAGATGGGTGGGGTATAAGTAATAAATTGTTGTTGTTGCTGCTGCTGTTGTTGTTATAAATGTATTTACGTCCCTATTTTCATTAGAAAAATGTTGGAGGGTGTGATGTCTTTATAGACCAAAACAGTTTGGTTGACTGCCACCAGCAATCTTTCCCCCACAACCATTTCTGATTCTATAATGCAGTTGTTTTCACAGCGTGGACACATTTTTTAATGCATTGTTCTCATTTGTAAAGGGGAGAGAGGGAGAGAGAGAGAGAGAGAGAGAGAGAGAGAGAGAGAGAGAGAAAGGGTAAGCACAGTCACCAAAGCACATCGTCTCCATGGTTTGGCAGCAACAGAACACCAGGACTGGCTCCTCTTGTCAACTTTCTATGACAAAGCATGATTATGCAATTGACAAATGATAATAGTTCCCATGTGCAGTTCAATATTCGCTTAATTTAAGGCTCTGCAGAGAACAGGCAATCACAAACATGGCCAGAGGGAGATACAGATTTGGGGGGAATGTGAGTGAAAGTGAAATGACTTCTCTTATCATCTAGTTAATGAAGTCTGACAGTGACCAGGTCCTTGCAAACGCAGCCATGAAACATAACTGAATTATGTCCCTGGCTGCAGGAAGACTCCTGCCCCCATTACTTATGGAGGGAGATGCAACAGGCAAGGGGCAGACATCCCTGCCACACAGTTTGCCTATTTTAGTTGACATGACCTGGCGGGAGTTGCCTGTTTTGTACATCCTCGGTACTTATATTTATACACAGCACGATAACAGTGTGAAAGGGAAGAAGCCAAAGATGACAGTCTGCAAATACTATTTGTCAAGATGGTAAAATAAGATTGCTTTAAAAACAACAACAACAACAACAACAACAACAACAACAAGTGCAAACAATTTAGAAATCACCTTCAATGGTTAAGAGCCAACCCTGCATAGAACTGACTTTCAGGCAAATAAAAATGGCATTTTCAAACAGATATTTGAGGTTTTCCAGCCTTGCTGTCTGTGAGCAGACACAGCTTCCATAAACACACTGCTAGAAGCAAATAAACCATAAACACACTGCAAAAGGAGAGAAAATTACAGCCACCATCTACGAACAACATGTTTCTAAAGTACACTCAACAGAGATAGGTGGGGTTATTTCACAACATTCGAGCTGAAATGCAGTTATTTTCTCCTGGAATGGTGCACTTTTCATTAGCAAAGATCAAATGGAGCTTGCACTGTTCCGCCAAATGTTTTGGTCCTTCGTAGACAAGGATCATACACCACCCATTATAACCACAACTATCATAAGATGCCCCACAAGTCAGATCTTATCTCCCCACTAAGCAAACTTCACCAATCGTTCAACTAAAATAAACCACATGACAATTGCCCTTTTTTAGATTGCCACATTTTTTCTACACCCCACTTCCCACCTGCTCCCAGTCACTGCACGATTCCAGCTACATTCTGATGGGGGGGAATCAACATTTGGGATTTCATCCTGCACAAGGGTTCAAGCAGGAAAAACAGGTGTGTAAATTGTTTGCAAAATCTTCTGCTGCCCAGGGTGTACGGAATCGGTGCTTTTTCCCAACACAGCTGCTTCCCCGCTGAACCCCTAAATGGACTTTTTGCAGTAAAGTAAATTATGCAAGAAGATAAAACCTATCTGTTCTTAAGGAAATCAGCCCTGAGTGCTCACTGGAAGGACAGATCCTGAAGCTGAGGCTCCAATACTTTGGCCACATCATGAGAAGAGAAGGCTCCCTGGAAAAGACCCTGATGTTGGGAAAGATGGAGGGCACAAGGAGAAGGGGACGGCAGAGGACGAGATGGTTGGACAGTGTTCTCGAAGCTACCAGCATGAGTTTGACCAAACTGCGAGAGGCAGTGGAAGACAGGAGTGCCTGGTGTGCTCTGGTCCATGGGGTCACAAAGTGTCGGACACGACTAAACGACTAAACAACAACAAATTGCCAGGAGAATGTACCTGAAAGTAGGGATATTGTCTAACCTCCCTCTGATCAAATCTGAATGAATGACCATTGAACAGCCAACCTTCCTACAAGCTTTGTGCAACGACTTCGGGAAGAATGTTCAATGAGCAGGTCATCTGGAAACGACCTGAGATTCCACCTTTTTTGTTTGTTTGATCGTCTCACTTTAAAGCTGCTGGGTTCAATTTTCACTGCTGGACTTGACAGGCCTTCCGCCTGGTCCAGCAGGGCTGTTAACATTTGTATGATGTGTAAGCCAGCCCTGTATTTATATTACAATCTCAGGCAGGAAGAGATATAGATGTCTACAGGCTGTATGAAACGCTTTCTTTCCTCTCTGGTCAACAACCAAGATGCTTCCTTCATTTGCACCATCAGGCTTCTAAATCTCACCAGACAAGCTTGTAGCTTTTGCAAGCACTTTAGGAAGAGGTGCCCAGTATCATATAGTCAGCAGCCGAGACCTATGTGGTACGTGAAGGAGATGTAGATGGCACCTCAGGTTTCAGTTCTTTCCCATTCCCCCATCCTTTCCAAACAGCTCCAGACAATTAGTGTAAATAAAGATAACAATAATTAAAACTTGCTGGTCTTCGGGGGAAAGAGATGAGGGAACAAGCTTCCTTCCATTTCCTGTTGCATTCCAACTAATTGTTAATTACTTTCTTAAATACTTTTGTGGGCACAAAGTAATGTATTTTTCATCTTACATTTATTTTCTAGTCCACAGCTCTTCAAGGATATTGAAGAGTTATTTGTGCTCCTATGAGGAGGAGGAGGGGCGGGTGGGTGTGTTTTGAATGATTTGTCTTTTTATATATATAAAAAAAAACACAACAACCCCTAAGCCTCATGCTGTGTCTTTCTCGGCCACATTTTCCCATACACTTACTTCAAGGTTATAAAAACTTTCATTTCTATCTGCCAAGTTCATGGGAGTAAAGCACGAGATAGCGTCTCAAAATTCAAGAGGCCGCCGATCTTGCTTTGGTTACTAATTTGTTTCAACGTTTGGGGCAAAAAAAGTGTATCGGCCGGTGAGAGAAGCCAGAATTAATCCCACACCTGAAGGACTGGATTAAAAAAAATCCATTTTAATAAATTTTAAAACCATTAAGGAAGGCACAATTGCATTAAATAATTTCTTTAAACTGACATCTGTATGCAACACAAACCTATTTTAATCTATGAAAGGGTTGGAGAAACATTCCGGGCAGGATTCCATGGCTCAGAGCTTATTGGTCTGTTTTGTGGTCTCATCCCTAGTTCATTCTCCCCCGAAGAAAAACAGCAACACAGAGTTTATGCTCCCCCCCCCCTTGATTTTTTTTATTTTTATTTTTGTAGTTCAGCAAATTTAGGAGTTCCCCTAAGGCTGTGAAAGGGAGAAAGGGGGACTCCAAGCTCTCAAAGAAAATACAGTACAAGTACCTATTTAATTTGTTCTTTTTTAAAAAAGAAAGAGAAATCAAAGGCTTAATCACAGTTAAGCTTTTCAAGTGCCCAAGATGAACAGGTTCATAGTAGCAATGTGTTGACGAAAAGAAAACTTAACACATTGTTGCTTTGTTCTTTATTGCTGCACTAAAAAGAAGTTTCAGGAAGTGGATTAAAATTTAAACGTTGTTCAAACAAGCACAACAATGCTTCATTTATAAAACCCTGTCATGGTTGCTATGGGTGAAAGACATATTATTTACACACATACACAGAGAAAAGTACAAAAATATATGAGGGGTGGGTGGGATTTTCCAGCTGTCTGTCAACTGCTTCTGCAAGCAAACTGGATTAGGGACAATCATCCAATGGCCTTCCTATTTGTCTGGCAAGCAAACCGGCTGCACACTCACTAAAGAGAGAGCTACAGATTGCTGTGTAAATCTGACTGGCTTGAACTAGAGGATTTTTACTGTGGGTTAAACCACAGAGGCTAGGACTTGCCGATCAGAAGGTCGGCAGTTCGAATCCCCGCGACGGGGTGAGCTCCCGTTGCTCAGTCCCTGCTCCTGCCAACCTAGCAGTTCGAAAGCACATCCAATTGCAGGTAGATAAACAGGTACCACTCCGACGGGAAGGTAAACAGTGTTTCCGTGCGCTGCTCTGGTTTGCCAGAAGCAGCTTAGTCATGTTGGCTACATGACCCGAAAGCTGTACACCGGCTCCCTCGGCCAATAAAGCGAGATGAGCACCGCAACCTCAGAGTCGGCCACGACTGGACCTAATGGTCCGGGATCCCTTTACCTTTACTTTACCTCGGGTTAAGAACTTACTGTAATTCGTTCCAGAGGTCTGTTCTTAACCTGAAATTGTTCTTAACCTGAGGTACCACTTTAGCTAATGGGGCCTCCCACTGCCACCCCACCAACACTGCACGATTTCTGTTCTCATCCTGAAGCAAAGTACCCAAGATACTATTTCTGGGTTAGTGGAGTCTGTAACATGAAGTGTCTGTAACCCGAGGTACCACTGTACTCCCATCAGCCTTAATTTATTCCTAAGACGCTACCCAGGAAACATTTGCATTTTTTTATCTTTACAGCCACCAATAAACTGAATGAAAACATCATAACTAATTGTAGCCATGTGTTTCATATAAGATAGACTCCAGTTGGTAAAATATGTTAATCCCCAGGGAATGGGGCCTACCATAATGAATTCTTTAGGGTACTGGATTCTCAGGAGACGGGGAAATGTGTGTTGTGAAGGGAGGAGAGAGCCTAGCATTTGCAGTTCCTTGGGGAAAGAAGTAATTTCTCTTCTCGTTCATTTCTGTGAATTAATCAGTCTGAAAGATACTAGCAAACCCCTCTAGAGCCCCGTGGAATAAATGCAGAAAAGACACAACCAGTAGTGGAATGCTATTGAATTATTTTGCACCGACAATAACAAAAATGACTTACTTGGGATCATTTAAAAACAACACATGCTTGCTGTCTACATTATCTAATAACAGATGCCAAAAGTAGACCGGAGTGGGGTGGGGGCAGGGAGCCTGCCAAGTTTAAAGATCGGGGGTTAAAGAAAAAGGCTGTGCTGTCCAGACCAAAGGGGGAAGAGAAGCATCATGAGGAATTGAAAAATGGGGAGAGGAGGCTCCATTGCTCACTGTCGCAAGACTTTTATCTTAGCTCTACGCTTTTTGGAGTAAACTGAGCCTTTTTCGAGAGCGCTCAACAGAGATAATGGACAAACACAGAATAATATTCAATTATACTGTAATTGAGCAGTACACAGAAAAAATAGAGGGGGTGGGGGAGAATAAAGCAACAAGACAAACTTCCTACATCTCTTTTAGAGGGCCTTTTTACCGACATTCAGATCAGGTGAGAGTGCTGCTGAGCATGTTAGTGTTATATCACAACTGGACGAACCATTTCAGAAAGCTAGAGGAAAAACAGTGGGCTTGAGAAGCCAGGTTACAACACATTTGTACTACACATTGCGAAAAGCGCTGTTTGTCAAAATGCATCCTGGCTATTGAACACATCTGTTCTCATTAACTACCCCCCCCAAAAAAAAACCAACCCCAAAAGACACCACTTTGAAGTGGTATGCTGTTAACCTACAGAGAAATGGAAAGTCCTAAAATCTGCCAATCTGCTGTTTCTTGGGGATAGCGGAGGATGTCATGAATCAAACCAGTATTTGCAGAAATGTTAGGGAAACAGAGAAAATTAGCTGCCAGGGTCTGTGCTGGAAGGGGTGAGAGAATATAGACTTTCAGGGAAATTGAAATACACAGTTTCAAACCTAAATTTTACTTACCATATTAAGAATATGTAGAAAATGTAAGCACTTAAGCAGGGGCGTGAGTGGCGCTGTGGGTTAAACCACAGAGCCTAGGACTTGCCGATCAGAAGGTCGGCGGTTCGAATCCCCGCAACAGGGTGAGCTCCCATTGCTTGGTCCCTGCTCCTGCCAACCTAGCAGTTCGAAAGCATGTCAAAGTGCAAGTAGATAAATAGGTATTGCTCTGGCGGGAAGGTAAACGGAGTTTCCATGCACTGCTCTGGTTCACCAGAAGCGGCTTAGTCATGCTGGCCACACGACCCAGAAGCTGTACGCCGGCTCCCTTGGCCAATAAAGCAAGATAAGCGCCACAACCCCAGAGTCGGTCACGATTGGACCTAATGGTCAGGGGTCCCTTTACCTTTTTAAGCACTTAAGCACAACCTAAGAACCTAGGTTTGGTGTATTTGTGGCTTATAGCTTTTGCAGAAACAGTAATGGCCAGTGGTGGCAGATGGAACAGTAAGCTTTTGTACCTACAAGGGGCAAGTAAAAGTTGAGGATTGAAGCCGTGCTGGCTGGGGCCAATGGCAGTTGACCCAAGACATCTGGGGGAAGGGGGACGACAAGTTTGAGTACGGCTGGTTTGATGTGCCCTGTGAACTTGGCCTGTTTATGCTTAAAAATAGTGGCCCCCCAAGCCAAATAAAAAGAGCCATGCTTCAGTTCCAGCGTTTTAATTTAATCATGCGTCACAGCTCATTTTTCCCTTTGTTTCCAATGAGGTTTCAATGCAATTGGCTTAATCTGGATCAGAGCCAAGTATCTAGCCCTCAACATGCAGCAACAGAACAATCAGGTCTGAAATGCAAGATCTTGTAATAAGGCTAACAAGATCACATTAAAAGGTCTCTTCCTTCCCAGGTTTTCCAAGGAGAAAGGAGGAGGGGACGTTCCTTTTTTAAAAATTGCTTTCATGTTCGCCTTCACATTTCAAGTAATGATGACTATTCCAGATGTTCCTCAAAAGGCCAAAGTTGCAAAAAGAAAGAAATGCAAGCAAAACAAGAAGTTATTAAAATTAGGCTGCATTCGACACCATTGTTTTCTAAAGAGTGAGTCCCGGTCTCATAAAATATGTTCAGACACCAATTAAATGCAGGCACCTAGATAAATAAGGGACGCGGGTGGCGCTGTGGGTTAAACCACAAAGCCTAGGACTTGCCGATCAGAAGGTCGCGGTTCGAATCCCCGTGACGGGGTGAGCTCCCGTTGCTCGGTCCCTGCTCCTGCCAACCTAGCAGTTTGAAAGCACGTCAAAGTGCAAGTAGATAAATAGGTACCACTCTGGCGGGAAGGTAAACAGCGTTTCCGTGCGCTGCTCTGGTTCGCCAGAAGCAGCTTAGTCATGCTGGCCACATGACACGGAAGCTGTACGCCGGCTCCCTCGGCCAGTAAAGCAAGATGAGCGCTGCAACCCCAGAGTCGGCCACGACTGGACCTAATGTTCAGGGGTCCCTTTACCTTTACCTAGATAAATATTTACACTTTTATCAATTTAGCAGGGGTTTTCTGCATTATAATTATATGAACACCATTCCCAATTTTATATTCATTATATTATGAAGAAAGTTTCTTTTAAAGATCTGATTGGACATAATGGAAAACCGTAGTTTCACAGTAGCACAGACAAGTCTCTGATTCATGTTCTCCTTCATCTCCCCTTGGGAGCACCAGGCACACAGAGGTGTGGCTCATATAGGCTTGTTCCCGCAGCAGAAAACCATGGTTTCCCTTACATATGAACCAGACCATAGGCTAAGTTCTCCTACAAACTATGGAGAAGAACAGGAAACTAGGACCCTTCCTGTTGTCCTCTTGCAGGTGGATTTCTTCACCATGCGTAGCTTGAACAGTTCGTACAATTTCCAAACCAGCAAACAATGACGAGCATTCGCCTTCCAAGCCAAAATTGGAAAGCATGGCTTGAAGCAAGTTTCTGTTTCTGGTTTGGAGGGAAAGTGCTAGCCACAGACTGCCAGTGGCAAATTACATAACCAGTGATAAGAAAACAGAAAGAGAAGCTGTGGGTAGAAAGCACAGTGCAGACACATAATAGTGTGCAGAAATAGTAAATAGTGCAGGTAAATAGTGCAGACTTTCTATGCAAAGGATCCTAAGTTCAAGTCCATGGAATCAGAACAGGTGAAATGTTTTTGAGAGATGATACATAATGAGTTGAAAAAAATGTTGAAATATACATTTACAAAGAAACCAGAAGCATTTCTATTGGGAATGGTGGGAAGTGATATAAACAGAAAAGAATGTAAGCTTTTTTTATATGCAGTAACAGCAGCTAGAATACTATTAGCCCAGCAATGGAAGCAAGAAGAATTGCCAACGATTGAAGAATGGAGGATGAAGTTGATGGACTATGCAGAATTAGACAAATTAACAGGAAGGATCCGAAACCGGCGGGACCAGAAATTTACCGAAGACTGGAGTAAATTTACGAACTATATGAAAAGTATTTGTGGTGATCAGACGACGTTTTCAGGTTTGCAAGAAGTTCTGTGAGGAGTATTGTTGGAAATATTGTAAAAATGGAAAAGGGGAGATGATAAGTTAAGAGAGGTAAAGACAATATAAAATTAAGTAATGCATAAAAAAGGTTAAGACGGAAGCTCATCGGAGGTGCTGATGGAAGTCCAAAAAAAGTGTATTTGCAATAATTTGTGTGGTACGTTTTATAATTTGTATGTTAAAATTAATAAAAATGTATATTTATTTTTAAAAGGCCATGGAATCAGAACAAACAGCAAACGGAGTAGAAGGCATGGCTGGTTAGGAAGACGTATGAACAAGAGCACTTCTCTCTGTTGTGGATCCTGTTTGCTTGCAGTAAGTTAAATGCCTCCAGAGCAGGTGGTACATTTTCAGTTGAAGAAAAACACAAAAGGCAGCCAAAATGAATAGTTGTTGGGGCAAGATTGTACGGAGAGTACGAAAGTTGGCAAAACAATACTGCACTGCCCTTTTGAAACAAACAAAATGAACAGAAAGGAATCTTATTTCTGGATGTTGGACAGCCCAAATATTTTCACTGTCGTGTTGAGAGAATCACAAGGACTGCCTCCTCTTCCTCCTCAAGCCTCCCTTCTTTAGAAACAATATCTTTTAACATTCTTACGCCTTGAATTGTGTTTTCAAGGATACTGACAGTGTGTTACAGTGTGGCCTGTATCTGTTCTTACATTTTATGTCCACATCTTGCAAATGTATAAAATATCACAGTCTGGGAGGATGTGCGGATGAGCAGGACTTCCTTATAGTGATCAAAAACGGTTTCATTGCCTGACATCCCTCTAGGTTGCAAAGAAAAATCAGAATCATACCAAATTTATATATCTTACATAGGCAACAGTTCACACTGCAATCCTATCCTCGCTTACTTGGGAGTAAGCCCCACTGAATTCAACAGGACTTACTTCTGAGAAGACATGGTTAGGATTGTCATTGCAGCTCCTGAAATAGTTACACTGTTTTTGTTTTTAAATAAATCGAAGGACAGCCCTTGTTAATGTCACTGTATTTTTAATTGCAAGAGTGATCATACAATTAATCTCACCTACAGAATCACAACTGTTTGAGAGATACACAGTGGAAGGCTGTGCTCAAGGTCATATGCTCTCAGAGTCACAGGTCACAGAAATTGCCCATTGACCCCAACAGCTGTGCAGGAGGAATCACACTGAGACTGCAAAACTAAACACACTATGAGTAAGCCTAGGTGAACATAGTTGGAATTCCTTCTTGTAGCCCCTCCAGACATCCTTTCAATATTTATTCATGATGATTTATGCTCATGATGGTATCAGAAAAGTTCCTGGTGATCCCACTGTTTGCACCTGTGACACTTTTGTGGCAGACATACTGCGTCATTTCCAATCAATGGCTGTCCCATAGCTTCCCACTTAAATCCTGTAACCTTTTATACTATAAATGTTTGGGGTTGCAATTAGTGGTCCAGCTCTTGTTGCACCCTACTGCAGAACTGCTCCCCAGAATGCAATAACACGGGAGAAGCATCCCAGAACCAGTGTTATTTTTCTACTAAAAGAGGTGCCAGAACTCACCATGAATGCCTCCCTTCTCTTAGATGGGAGTGGCGCTGGGAGATGCGGGTGGCACTGTGGTCTAAACCACTGAGCCTCTTGGGCTTGCTGATCAGAAAGTTGGTGGTTTGAATCCCCACGACATGGTGAGCTCCCATTGCTCTGTCCCAACTCCTGCCAGACTAGCAGTTCGAAAGCATTAGCAGTTACAAAGTGCAAGTAGATTAATAGGTACCACTGCAGGGGGAAGGTAAATGGCATTTCTGTGCACTCTGGCTTCCATCACGGTGTTCCGCTGTGCCAGAAGCAGTTTAGACATGCTGGCCACATGACCCAGAAAGCTGTCTGTGGACAAACACCGGTCCCTTGGCCTGAAAGTGAGATGAGCGCCGCAACCCCATAGTCACCTTTGACTGGACTTAACCATCCAGGGGTCCTTTACCTTTTTACTTTTTTTCTCTTTGAATGGCAACGGCACCGACCTGAGAGGTGCCAAAACGGGAGTTCCAGTGAGTTCGGGAGGGGGGGGAGCCCTGCACAGAACTAATAAAGAAGAATGGTGTGTGGACAGTTTAAATGCACAACTGTGCCAGTGGCATAGTGACACAGGTGGCACTGTGGGTTAAACCACAGAGCCTAGGGCTTGCTGATCAGAAGGTTGGCGGTTTGAATCCCCGTGACGGGGTGAGCTCCCGTTACTTGGTCCCTGCTCTTGCCAACCTAGCAGTTCGAAAGCACAGTCAAAGTGCAAGTAGATAAATAGGTACCACTCCAGCAGGAAAGTAATTGGCGTTTCTGTGTGCTGCTCTGGTTTGCCAGAAGCGGCTTAGTCACGCTGGCCACATGGCCCGGAAGCTGTACGCCGGCTCCCTCGGCCAATAAAGCGAGATGAGCACCGTAACCCCAGAGTCGGCCACGACTGGACCTAATGGTCAGGGGTCCCTTTACCTTTACCAGTGGCATGTTGCAACAGCCTGGAGGGTCTCTGCAGAAGGCTGCACTAGCAGGTTGGAAGCTGCAGAGGCCTCTTGGATAAAACAAAATCCTCAGTTGCAGGTTTACTGAAAGGCAGTCAACGACATGCAGGGTGGATCCAAATACTGTTGTCTTATTTTTGCAACCTGATTACACTACGCATCTGCCCTAGAGAAAACTTCTGCTGGATTCAATTTGGGTATGTTTTAGTGTACCTGTTTCACTAAGTACCCTAAACTGGATGATTTAGAAACCCCAGAGGAAATGGCATCAAGTTTGTCTGCAAGATCAATCCTGGCTGCTGTATCCCAGAAGCCTAGAATGATCACAAACCTTGTATTTTGAAAGCATTCACTAAGGCCTTAATATAATTTTAAATCAGCTCTATTACTGTCTTGTTTTCAGGCTAGGAACCTGCAGAATATTGACCGTAAGTCTGCCCCCTTATTGGGCACGCAGCTTTGTGGGAGGGCGCCGGGCCTCCCTGGTAAGCCTGTCTACCACAGGCCTGATCATCTTCCTGCCGCAGGAGTTAGGGGGCGTCCCCATGGGTGCAGAACCAAACGACTAATTGTGGCCCTTGGCGCCGTGCCCAGGCGAAGTTTAAATGCCCAGCCTGTGGGGCTTTTTGGCCTCTCTCTTGCTGCGTCAGTTCTCCCACCCACCCTCCCTCAAATCAGAGTTTTTTCATGGACGGTACAACCTTACTATGGACAATGTCGGCCACCTAATTTTCAGGGGCCAGGCAGGAATTCTTCCAACTTGGCTAGTGGGCATCACCATTTGGGTTTTCGCCTACCTCACAGCAATCGTCACAACTTCGTAAGGCAGATGGGCATTGGGTAAGCCTAGTCTTGGTTTGGAGGGGAGGTTGTAGCCTCCTCCTGCCCCTCCGTGGGTAAGGGTATCCTGTTACAAGGATCTGGGAGGAGTAGCTCCTGTCCTATGCCCAAACAGGGGCTAGGGCCATACCACTCCTTCAACGGGGACCACACCTAGGGGATGCCCCAATATGATGTAGGTCATAGGGTGTTACCCACACTGGTTTCACCTTTAGAAAGACTCCCAGTGGACAGGTGGGAGCGACATATACAGTTGCTTACCTCAATGCCTATGGTCAAACCTTCACATCTGTAACCATTTGCAATGTGACGTAAGTCAGAGGGCATCTCCCCCCCCCCCACTGGCTTCACCCTTAGAAACACTCCCAGCGGACAGGCTGGAGTGACATACACAGTTGCTTGCCTCAATGCCTATTGCCAAACCTTCACATCTGTAACCAATAAAGTTGTGGCCTTATTTCATCCCATGGTCTTATTTGATCCCAAAATCAATATGTTGTGTGTTGTCTAGTTATTCACACATTAGGGAACGGGGTGGTCACAGGGCATCGATATGCAAGCTGCCCAGCATTTCCCGAACAGCTTTAGAAACCCTCTCTTTTCAGAGGTTTGCTGAACATTGAAACAAACCTAGCATTCCCATGTATTTTAGAAATCTGTGGCTTGCAAACACATCACCAACTAGAAATCACTTAACCTACATAGTTATTGTATACACCGGCATTAAGAATCCTAAAGTTCTGTTTTATTTTGTTCTGTTTTCTCTGTTTCATTAAGAGTGCTTTGGAGTTTTTTAGTCTAACATTCTATACCACTTTCCTGGGATCAATATAATTTACTTCTAAGTAGAAATATAGGGTTGTGCTGTTATTTTGCGTTCTGTTGCATTTTAAAATATATTTTACTGTAGTTGTGTTATTGCTGTTCACTACCTTGAGTACCATTTGGTGGAAAGGAAGGATACAGATGTAGCAAACAATTGTGTTTCAATGGCCTGCTATATAGTTTTATCTTTTTTAAAAAATAAATAAATGCATGATTGCATTAGACATCTGTTGCGTGACTCGGTAGCTAATGAACTCCGAAATCCAAATCGGTCCCAATAAAGCTATGACCCAACTAGGGACTTCCTAAGATCCCCAGCCCTCTTTTTGACCAACATAACTGCCTTTGATTTTTATGCACTTTGGTAGTCAAAGGTTGCTCTTAAATTTCTTCTTTTATTTCTCACCCTTTTAGTGGGCTTGCTCTTGTTTTCTTGCGCTGAGCAACCTCCTTGTTTTCTATTCTGTATCGAACTGCTCTAGGCTTGTTAATGCTGCTTGCTAAAAGCAGTGGGGGAGCTGATTCACCCAAGACCTTTAACTCTTCATGCAAGTGGTCCCAGCTATCTTGAGGCACGCACAAAGATAGCCAAATGCAACACAGAGATTTGATCATCAGATTCCTGAAACAGCAGCACTTTTTCCACCCAGAGCTGGAATTTCCTCCTGCCCAGCTGTATCCACAAGAGAGGAGTTCCCACATTACACGGTCCTCATGCATGCATACCCAGAAAGGGCTGTGGATAATCACATACAGGAGGGAAATGTCTTGCTTATACAACAAGCTTATAGAACTGTGGTGCTATCAGACTCCAGATCCCATCATCCCCAACCACTGACCATGATGGCAGGGACTGATGGGACCTGGAGTTCAACAACGTCTGAAGGGTTACAGGTTCCCTGTGCTTATAATAAAACCTACTGACTTTCCAAAACAACAACAACATTGGGAGTATGTGAATCAGATCTACATGTGTAAAGAGAGCCCCCATTGAAAGTGTAGCAACAAGGAATACTGCTGAGCCACAACAATACATTCATTTCCTAGTTCCTATCAAACCGACACAAAAAATCAGAATCAAAGTTTATCTATTTCTGGAGTGGGAAGTTTGATAGGACCCCTGATGTCCCTGGACTAAACTCTGAGCCTCCCTGACTTGGTCTGTTGGAAGTAGGAGTCCAATGACATCTGGTAAGGTAAAGGTAACGGACCCCTGGATGGTTAAGTCCAGTCAAAGGTGACTATGGGGTGCGGCGCTCATCTCACTTTCAGGCAGAGGGAGCCGGCGTTTGTCCACAGACATCTTTCTGGACCATGTGGCCAGCATGACTAAACCACTTCTGGAGCAACGGAACACCGTGACGGAAACCAGAGCACGCAGAAACGCTGTTTACCTTCCTGCCGCAGTGGTACCTATTTATCTACTTGCACTGGCATGCTTTCGAACTGCTAGGTTGGCAGGAGCAGGGACAGAGCAACAGGAGCTCACCCCGCCATGTGGATTCGAACCGCCAACCTTCTGGTCAGCAAGCCCAAGAGGCTCAGTGGTTTAGACCATAGCGCCACCCGCAAGTGCATATGCATGTGTAACAGGAGTCGACTATAGCATTAAGACATGTCCTCACCTTACATTCAAGGCATCAAGTACTTAAAGTTACATTAAACAAAGAACTCTTCTCTCTCTCCACCCCCCTTCATGGCAGGAGGCAAACTGATTTGACAGGCTCACAACAGAGCTCAGAGTCCAATGCTACTGCCAAAATAATACTGAAACAGTATAGCCACAGAAGTTGCTTTTTTTAAAAAAAATATGGCACTAAAAGTCAAGACAAGAGAACTGTGGATTTATTTGAAGTAGAAGCAGCAGCATATACTGCAGCACACTCATTCCCTAGATTTGGTGGGTTACAGAACAAGAGATCATTGCGGTCTAACATGCTATATTTGAAAACAGGCTGGGTGGCAGTCATGGGGGAGGGGGGGCGGCTTTCCACCTGCAGCTTTTCCTATGCAGCAGAGCCAACTGTTTGGATTATAGGCTGTTCATAGGGTATTTCTGGATTCATTTTAAAAATAAAAATAAAAAAGACCTGTGTTTCAGAACAAAGCTCCTGTGTGTGGGAGTGCAGCTGTAAAGCAAAGAGCATTGTTATGCAAGCAGATATGAATCCATACCCAATGATCAAATAAGGTTTTGGAATTGTTTTGACAGTTGCTAGCTGGCTCCGATCGACTCTTCATCAGAGTGTTTGTAGGCAAAGATAAGAGCCATGATTTGACACACAGTTAGGCGCCCTCAAGTCAATTGATTTCAAAGGGCTTTAGGTACATGTAAACTCTGTGGCAAATACCTTTGCTGGTTTTAATTTTTTGCAACAGAATGCTACGTCATTTGGAAACAAAGTTTCTTTCTTTCTTTTTGAAAAAAAGTAAGTTGAGTGAAACCTACCTGCTTTAATCATCATCTCTATTATTTCCTTGGTTAGAGTGTTGGATTGGGATCTGGGAGGCAAGAGGGATCAAATCCCAATGTAGCCATTGCAGCTCCCTGGGTGACCCTGGGCCAGTCACAATCACTCAGCCCAACCTACTTCACAGGGTTGTTGTGAGGAGAAAATGGAGAGTAGAAAAACCATATATGCCACCTTGAGCATCTTAGAGCAAAGGTGGAATACTGAATAAAAACAACCTGTTCATTTTACACGCAACTTAAGTCTTACTGCAACATGGAAGATTTGTATCTTTAAGTGTCAAAGCATCGACTGTGTTTTCTGAAAGGCAGGCAAACAAACAAAAAACAAATACCTTCATAGAATAGATCCAGAGGCAGTTTATAGAGATAATAAACTGTGTGTGATAATTTACAGTAGACTAGACCAACACTGGCTACACTAACCAACATTGAATATTTACTTACATAAGTTGCATGGCAATGCTATCTGTTGCTCTTACAGAGCTGGACAGCTTGCCTTCTTTGGCACAAAGGACAAGCCGCAACTGGCAAAGCTGCACAACTGTGTTGTCAAAGAATGCTCACGGAACACTGCATGTTCCGGACGGCAATGTTTTATTGGTTTCCTTAAAAGTGCAGCGTTTTAGCCACTTAACTTGAAACTTTGGGGGGGTCTGCTGTTGTTTATAGCATCCTCTCATACAGTCCATTTATAACCGCTCCCCCCGTAATCTAAACATGCTTGCATAGCAACAAGTCCAGCAGCTTTCAGAAGGTACTTGCTTCCTGCTTCACACATTGATTTCCCCCTACAGATTTTCCCCACAGAAACTCCTCCAATTTTCATAATTCACACACCAAATTTCTGACCCGTGTGCCTGGTTGCACAACAAACCCCTGTGACACACTGCACAAATGGCATCCCCCCCCCCAACACAGGCATTATTGCCACACACAAACAAACCCACCACAACTCATGGGCGCATGCACCCATGTTTGGGATCACAACATCGGGCTCCAGAACAAAACATCATCAGAAGTAGGGGAATTTGGACCATTCAGTGTCTCCCTTGTTTCTGTAAGAGAGTAGGGCTTCCGGAAGCACTGGGTGTGGGTGAGATCTCTGACAAAAGTCAACAGACAAGGTAGCAGAAGATCACTAATATTCTGTTGTGCATCAGAAACCTCTCACTAAATAGTAACAATAAGCACATGCAGGCAGGCCTTTTGTAAAATATACACCGGCCATTTTTCATAAATTATATCGTATTCCCATATCACATTTTGGGGAAGGGACATAGCTCACCGGAATAGAAGGTTCTAGGTTCAATCCCCAACATCTATAAGTAATGTTGGGAAAGATTCCTTGGCTGAAACCCCCGGAAAGGCGCTGCCTGTCAGTGTAGACTTAACTAGATGGGCAAAACTGGTGCCACTCAGTATTCCACGAACCTTTATCCCCACATTAACTGGGAACAACAGTTATGTCTATTTTAATGTTTCCCTGGGCATTCTTCACCTCGGGCAGGAATTACCACTGGTGGTTTATCACCCGTGTTACAGCTACAGCCCAAACACATCAGTATACAAGTCTTCACGCTTCTCTTAGCAGCTTCCAAATATTATTCTCCATGGCCTGAAATATTACCTCATCAGACCAGTAAGGGGGGGGGGGGGGGACGCTAAGAGAAATAGCAACAGAATGATGCAGCCAGGTAGTTTAATAAGAGCAATGCATTTAAGATTGCCCAGCTGCAACTGACAAAGCCCAAATTGGATCAACCAGCTAGTGTCTCATCACACAAAATTCAGCCATAGAACTAATAACTTGGTGGGTTCCAGGCACACAAACACTCAGCACCTGCTTCCTATTATTGTTATTATTATAATTAATAATATGCTATTTAAGTTTTAATTTAAACAACACCAGGAAATAATTTAGATAGGAAAACATATGCCGCCGCCCCCCGCCCCCATGCACACCCTAGGAAAGTGTCGCTTACCTTCTGCAAAACAGAGGCCACCCTTTCTGAAACTGGAGGGCGAACACTTCAGAAATGCTAAAAGTTAGACCTGAAGCTAGGGAAACATTTATAAGAACTGCAGAGGGCACTGACATTTAATCCCGGATGCACATACGGGGGTGGGAGGAAAAGGTGACCTGCTCGGCACGCACCGAAAAATCATAATAATCTCTACAGTAGTAATAAAAACGGTTCGGATGCAAGCGGAGCTCAATGGAGAGACCTGCCAGCAGTGCCGCTGGAGGGCAGGGGGTGGGGATGTTGCGTTTCGAGGGGAACAAAGCGCCAAGGTGAAGCAGACCGGGAGCCGAGAAACCGCTTTCGCCCCAGAGGAGCTGGAGAAAGAGCAGAGCCACGCAAGGACTACCCACAACAACAACAACAGAAAAGGTGCCCACCCACCGCCCACCTAACGCGAGGAACGAGCCGGCGGCTCTCCTCTCCGCGCGCTTACCGGGAAGCAAATCCCGCGGGGCAGCGCGGGGCTTACTTCCGAGTAAAGGGGCGCGGAGCCAGCTGGAGAGAGGGGGTAGATGCAGGAAGGGAACCGTGCGTCTGTGTCTCAAAAGTGAGACGAGGCTAATGGAGAGTCTCTCCCGACCCCCGAGGGAGGGGTCGGTCAGGCTGCAGCCCCCTCTGCATAGCAGGCAAGCGCGCCTCCTCTGCGCCTCCCGGGCGCCAGGCGATGGCAACTCCGCGCCCCTCGTACCTGCCGGCCGGCCCCCTAGGCTCGCCAGCGCCGGAGATCCGCTGACGCGCGGCTGGCGACCTCAGCACGGAAGGCAGCCCTGTGTCTGCAGCACCAGCAGCAGCAGCACCGCATTCCCCCCGTCCACCACCACCTCCTCCTCCCCGCCTGGTTCTGCCATTGCTCCCGCCAGGGTCTTACATCAGCTGCCGCCGGAGGATTCCGGAGAGGAAAGGCGAGTAGCAGCAGCAGCAGCAGCAGCAGCCAACCAGCCTTTCTGTTTGCACAAGATGCTCCGGGAAGGAGAGGGAGGGCGGCTTTCCCCGATGTCTCCCACTCCCTCCCTCTCTCCCTCCCTCCTCCCTCCGGGCCAGACTTTGGCGAGGTGCTTTGTTATTGGCGGACGCCGCGGCTGGACTTGCAGCTCCCGGGTGGTTTCCCCCCGAGCAAGCGTGAGAAAAGGACGCCAACTCCGCCGGCGCGCAAAGGGAGCGCGCGCTCCTCCAGCAAACGCGGCCCAGCCGGGGTGGGAGAGGAGGGTGTTCCGCAGGCGCGTGCACAGACTAGGAAAGAGGCACGGGGGGGGGGGGGCGTATGTGATCCCCGGTATGGCGGTGCGGGGGGGGGGGGAGAGAAAAGGGTTACGCGCGCGCCAAGGACGGGGGCCCCCCCGCTTTATAAAATGCATTATTACGCACTCTGCATGGCCAGGGCTCTCCGGCTGCTGGCGTCTCCCCGCCGCCAGGGGCAGGTCGAGAGAGAGAGAGAGAAGCGCCGCCAAACTCCTGCCTCCCTCCTCCCACCCAGGGCACTTGCAAGCTGTGCATGACAAGTGCACAAAGGCGAGGCCCTGCTCTGTGCCTCTTTCTCTTCCGCGCGGCGTTTGCATGCCTAGATGTTGTGCGCGCATAAGACAGGAGGTGCCTGCGCATAGGTGCAGGCGGCCAGCGGCAGCGATACCTGCCAACAGGAGACCAGCAGCATCGATTGGCCACCAAATCGGAACAATCCTCAAAAGAGTTGGGTTTAGGGATTGGGGGAGCGGGAGCGGTCAGAAATAAGCCTACCCAAACACACAAGCCAAAGAGAAACTCTCAAGTTATTTTAAGGGAGGGTGTGTTCTTAAAGTTTATGATTGGTCAACCAAATTACGCTGCCTTTTATTTGTTTGGATGACGTATTTTATTGTTTGATAATTGATGAGTGTAGGCTTGCTCATTGAATACACTGCAGTTCCTCCTGGTGTCTGCACAAAAGTATTCTGAACACACCAAAAAATTAAAAGCTATACTCCCTTTGTAGGTGGAGGGTCGTTGGAGATTTTTGCAGGTCATTTGTACATCTTATCTATCAAACCTCTTTTGCCTTTAAAAAGGTAAAGGGACCCCTGACCATTAGATCCAGTCGTGACTGACTCTGGGGTTGCGGCGCTCATCTCGCTTTATTGGGTGAGGGAGCCGGCATACAGCATCCAGGTAATGTGGCCAGCATGACTAAGCCGCTTCTGGCGAAACCAGAGCAGCGCATGGAAACGCCATTTACCTTCCCACTGGAGCGGTGCCTATTTATCTACTTGTACCTTGACGTGCTTTCAAACTGCTAGGTTGGCAGGAGCAGGGACTGAGCAACGGGAGCTCACCCTGTTGCAGGGATTCGAACCGCCGACCTTCTGATCGGCAAGACCTAGGCTCTGTGGTTTAACCCACAGCGCCACCCGCGTCCCTTTTTCTTTTGCCTTTGCTTCTATCCAAATCCTGTATAATCTTACTGCTTACAGGTTCCCCATACGCAGCTGATTAGCTACTTGGAGAATAGGATGCTGAACTAGATGGGTCCAGCAAGCCTCTTTTATGTTCTTACGTTATGTCCGGTCCTCATAAGAAGATATTTACACCAGTACTATTGTGGGGAAAGCAGAGCACAAAAACATAAATGAAAGCAGCCATTGCTAAACCCAACTCATTCTTACAAAAAATAAAAATGCAGAGCTTCCAGCTTGTTTTAATTCAAATTGTGTTTTAATTGTGATGTCAACCTACTTCCTGCCCAAATATTTCCTGGTGTGGGGGAAATGAGAACCGCACATTTTGCTCAATGGAGAATTCAGATGGGAGGCTTCCATGCTACACTACACTTGCTAAAAGTTTGGAAACCTGTATTATATAGTTCAGTACATGTTTGCAGCTGTGAGCTATATGGTTCTACAAGCAATGTGTTGTTAGTTTGAGAGAGATCAGCATTTCCACATTTCTAAGGTAGCCTAGAGAAACTCATTACAGGGCTGAGTAGCTTATATATAGTTTGAATAGTTGCATACACATGGTGGGAACTACAACAGGAGGTGATAATTGGGGGTGGGGGTGGAGGCCCCCACAGCTATTCCTAGGCCCCATGCTGCTTCCTTGTTTTGATTCATAACTTGAAACACAGTAATGGGTTTAAAGCTTGTAGCTTGAATTGAAAACACAAGGATTGGAATGCAAACGATCTTGAAAATTGGAGAGCAAAACTGGCAAAACTGAAAGCATTCGATCAAAAGCAAAAGAGGCAATCATATTGCACACATACTTGTTTTATTGTAAAGATTGATCTCCTGCTCTTCAGATTCTCACAGCAACTTGACAACATCTCAAAATGCCATAAAACAAAAAGCATACCATGAAATCTGCAAAGGCTGTGCAAGTACCACAAAACAGGTCAAATTCAATGAAAAAGCCTGGCACCAAAATGGCTTCAAAGTAGGTGTCAGATGAGCCTTCCTTGGTGAGAGCAATTGGGGTGCCACCACTAGGAAGCCCCTTTCCCTAGTAACACCCCCCCGCCCCGCTATACCTCAGATGACAAGAGAACCCTTAGAAGGCTCTTTGGTGAAGATGTATAGGAGAGCCTTCAGATGAGCACATGGGGACAAAGGAAAGGCAAATACATTATATTGGAAAGATTCCAGAATTAGATATTTCTTTATTACAGAGGCTGCCATATTCATCTCTTCATGCAAGCTTTGCAACAGGACTGGGACAACTATGGTCCCCCAGGAATTTTTTGGGCTACAGTTCCTGTCCATCATCCAGCTCTTAAGCAGAGAGCTATGGATTCCACACTTTACATGCAAGGTGTAGCAGTGCAGTCATAATGAATTTCAGAACAAATGCCAATGTTGGTAACCGGCAATATTTCGTATTTGCCTGCACAGCCTCATGGTTCCAAACAGGTGCAAAGAGATTGTGTGTGTGTGTGTGTGTGTGTGTGTGTGTGTGTGTGTGGAGAGAGAGAGCTCTGCAGCTATTCCTAGGTCTCATGCTGTTTATCTATTTGATTTGTGGCCGGTGGGCTGTAAATAAATTATATTCTTATTCATTTATGTGACAGAACTTGAAAGGAGGAGTGAGTAAATGAGTTTCTGTAGTTAGATACCCAGAAAAGTGATGCAATGTGGTTGCAGGGAGAATTATAGCTGCATGTAGGAATAAAGGCTGCAGGTGTGCTGTTGGCAGACATTGCTAGGCTCCACCCCAAGCAATCAATCAGAAGTGAGGGGCAGAAATCCCAACATACAGTGGTAGCTCGGGTTAAGTACTTAATTTGTTCTGGAGGTCCGTTCTTAACCTACCAGAAGCCTTTCTTCTTGGAATAATAGGTCTGTAATTGCCCAAGAAAGATGTTAGATTGTTTTTGTATGCCACAACTGCTGCTAGGATTTTGTTGGCCAAGAACTGGAAAACACAACAGTGGAGGAATGGCAGATGAAGATGATGGACTTTTGGGAGCTAGCCGACCTGACTGGAAGAGTCCGCGACCAGAAGGAGGAGGAGTACCAGGAGGAATGGATGAAATTCAAAGACTATTTACCTAAATATGCTAAGATAACTTAAATAGAAATACTTGCAAGTACCAGGTAGGCTTAGGATTTAAATATGATATCATAGAATATTATGTTTAAAGTTAATATGAAAAGAAAGATAGATGTTACGCGACTAAATAAATTTTATGAGAAATTAGTTTTGGAAAACTGTTACAATGATATACATTGAAACTCAGCCAGGGGGATTTGAGGAAGCCATTTAATAATGTTAACAAAAGTGGAATTATTACAGTTAGGATTTATGTTTGTTATAAATTTGGAAAATCAATAAAAAAATTGAAAAAAAGGAAACTGTTCTTAACCTGAAGCACCACTTTAGCTAATGGGGCCTGCTGCTGCTGCCGTGCCACCAGAGCACGATTTCTGTTCTGATCCTGAAACAAAGTTCTTAACCCAAGGTACTATTTCTGGGTTAGCGGAGTCTGTAACCTGAAGCGTATGTAACCCGAGGTACCACTGTAATGTGTTTTGACTTAAGAATGAACATCCATATCTCGGGTTCACCAGATGTTGCTCAACTCTGACTCCCATCTTCCTTGACCAATGGCCATGCTGGCTGATGCTGATAGGAGGCGCAATACAACAAAATCTCAGTTTCCTCGCCCCTTATGTACAGAACACATGCACAAGCATATACTCAGCCCCACCCCCAAATGGAAGAACTTCACCTTCAGGTATATCCATATAGCTGTATGTGCACAGAGTGGGGGCTTTTTACTGGGTAGCTAGACATGCAGTTTGAATTATGGTGCTGGAGGAGACTCTTGAGAGTCCCATGGACTGCAAGAAGATCAAACCTATCCATTCTTAAGGAAATCAGCCCTGAATGCTCACTGGAAGGACAGATCGTGAAGCTGAGGCTCCAATACTTTGGCCACATCATGAGAAGAGAAGACTCCCTGGAAAAGACCCTGATGTTGGGAAAGATGGAGGGCACAAGGAGAAGGGGACGACGGAGGACGAGATGGTTGGACAGTGTTCTCGAAGCTACAAACATGAGTCTGACCAAACTGCGGGAGGCAGTGGAAGACAGGAGTGCCTGGCATGCTCTGGTCCATGGGGTCACGAAGAGTCGGACATGACTAAACGACTAAACAACAACAGACATGCAGTTCCTTCCCCTAACAACACAGGGTCTCAAGGCGAGCATCTGACATCCAGTCGAAATAAAAAGCTTCTAAGCACTTAATATTCCCAAGCTTGGGTATTTCCTAACTGAGGATACTGCTGTGCAAATCTCTCCTGTTGGAACATGACCCACCGATGATTTCATTAAGATGCACTTGACAACTTTTGCGTGTGTGTTTTTAAAAAATTCTTATTAGAGCACCTTGTTGTTGTTGTCGTTGTGCCTCTTTTCGCTCCCATGAGTCACAAAGCTGCTTCCATACCATAAATAGTAACACCACAACCACAACATAAATCATATAAAATAATGAACCAATCAACCACCTTCTATAAAAGACTATTGACAAAGCAACTTAAGAAAATAGGCTAAACAGCACAACCACAAGAAAAGTCATAATATTCACAAAGCATTACAGCACTCGTAATCTATTTTTATTATTAGTGGTACCTCGGGTTAAGTACTTAATTCGTTCTGGAGGTCCGTTCTTAACCTGAAACTGTTCTTAACCTGAAGCACCACTTTAGCTAATGGGGCCTCCCACTGCTGCCGTGCCGCCGGAGCACGATTTCTGTTCTCATCCTGAAGCAAATTTCTTAACCTGAAGCATTATTTCTGGGTTAGCAGAGTCTGTAACCTGAAGCGTATGTAACCTGAGGTACCACTGTATATTATATTAAATAATATATTTATTATTATATTGTTAGGCACAGGTTCCTGTGTGCCAGGGGTCAGCAACCTTTTTCAGCTATGGGCTGGTCCACAGTCCCTCAGACCATGTGGTGGGCCGGAGTATTTTTTTTTTGGGGGGGGGGAATGAACGAATTCCTATGCCCCACAAATAACCCAGAGATGCATTTTAAATAAAAGGACACATTCTACTCATGTAAGAATACACTGATTCCTGGACCATCTGCGGGCCGGATTTAGAAGGCAATTGGGCCGCATCCAGCCCCCGGGCCTTAGTTTGCCTACACTTGCTGTATGCTTTGCTGCACACAAGCTATTGCACCAGTAACTCAGTATATAGCCTGCTCCTGTGTATGCTTATTTGGCAGCAACACCCACTTCCTCAACCTCGGCCCTCCAGATGTTTTGAGACTACAATTCCCATCATCCCTGACCACTGCTCCTGCTAGCTAGGGATCATGGGAGTTGTAGGCCAAAAACATCTGGAGAGCCGAGGTTGAGGAAGCCTGGTTTAGGCTGTAATCCTGAATGCCATGTGGCCCTCTAGATATTGCTGGACTACAACTCCCATCATCCCTGACCATTGTTCATGCAGCTGAGGCTGCCTTATACTGAGACAAGCAATTGGTCCATCTAGCTCAATACTGTTGAGGCTGGCTAGCTGCAGCTTTCCAGGGTTTCAGGAAGTTGGCATTCCCAGTCCTACCCACAAATGCCAGGAATTGAATCTGGGAGCGTCTACATGGATTACAGAGGCTTCGCCATTGAGCTACAGAACGTACTCATGCATAGGATTGCACTATAAGGCTATTTTGCCATCGGGTTCACCTCAGTTCACTCATTTCCAATTACAGGACATCATTTTCATGCCGTTTGATGTGTGAAAAGCACCTGACAGTCCCCAAGTCAGAGCGAGCAGAGCTGTGCAAAATAAATAGGCCCCAGCCACTGTCACCTGAAGCTGCAGATCATCAGCCTGAGCTGAAGGCCACAGGGTGTGAGAGACCATCTAAATGTGCTAAGCGAGCACACCCAGTTCCTAAGTAAGCCCAATGGCAGTACACTTTACAGCTTTATGATTTAGCTTTGAGGCCCAAATAAGCAAACTGCCACTAAACACAAGTCATTTATTTTAAAGTAATCCTATGTCAAGAGGAATACCCACATTTTAGAGTGGGAGTCAAATGCCACCCTCCGGACCTCTCTACCCAGCCACTAAGATGTTCCCCAGGTACCACACCTCACCAGCCTTGCCCTTGTGCAATTCTCAAGTGTTTTTGCCTGGCTGGGATGTGCCACTGAATTGTGAAAATTCCCCATTGCTTGTCACGACAGAGACGTGTGTTCATGTGTGAGAGAGACAAGGAATCTCTGGCTTTAGCATGTTGGAATTCAGCCTAGCTCAACAAAGGTCACATCTGCACTAAACACTTAAAGCTCACGTCTTCCCCCAGAGAAACTTTGGGCCCTTACTTTCGTTAAGGGTACTGGAAATCAGGGCCGTCTTAAGGATATCTGAAGCCATGGTGCAAAGCTCCCTCTGTACCCATCCCCCACCCCCGTTTCCCAGAGTTTTTTTTAGGAAGGACGGCATTGCCTGCAGGGAAGAGGCGGAGGTGCCGCATCCAGTCTCCGCTTCTTCCCTGGCGCCCTCCAGAACTTGGCGCCCTGGCGCCCCATGCCACTAGCCTCTATGGGTAAGACACCCCTGCTGGAAATTGTAGCTCTGTGAAGGGTAAACCACAATTCGCAGGATTCTTTGGTGGGAGCCATGTGCTTTTAAAGGTAAGGTGTGATGTGAACAAAGGTAAGAACTGTGGGATGTAATTCACTCCGAGCAGTCAAATACAACATTCCTTGTTTTGCTAGAGTGGATATGCAAGTGAATGTTTGGTCCAGCCAGTCGAGACTTCCAGTTCCTCCTGACCTGGAGCATCCTTCCTTGCATGTGACTAGTGGGTGGGCATGACCTTTCCAGACCTGGTAAAAGGCCAAGACATGCTGCCACTGTCTCTCTTTTCCATCTTCCTTTCGTCCTGTGAACACCTGGACTGCTAACTGCAGTCACTGGTTAAATCTCCCTTATGGGATAAAGTTGTTTGTATATGTTTGAAACATTAAGCCTAAAGCCTGCCTTCAGGGATCACACTGTGCTCTGCCTGATATAATAATAATAATAATAATAATAATAATAATAATAATAATAATAATAATAATAAT